>CM035415.1:106133674-106136174 GCA_020310875.1 Ceratopteris richardii
TAGGGCTACTGTGGGTTGTTTCTTGGATGACCAAGAAATTGGTTTATCACCTGCAAAGCATATGTAACCAGATGTACTCCTTCTGTCATCCTTGCAACCTGCCCAATCTGCATCTGAGTATACCTTGATGTCAATGTCTGATGAATATGGATAATACAAACCATGATTTTGTGTTCCCTTTAGATACTTTACTATCTTCTTGGCTGCTTCCAAATGTGGTACTCTTGGCTTATGCATAAATTGGCTAAGTACACTAACACTATATGATATATCAATCCTGGTTAAGGTAGCATAATTGAGACTACCTACCAAACTTTGATAACCTGTAATATCCTTGAGTTCTTCTCCTTCATGTGCACTGAGTTTGTGGTTGACCTCCATAGGAATGTTTGAGACTTTAGCTTCCTGCAAATTAAACTTCTTGACCATGTCCTGAATGTACTTCTTCTGAGTAATGAATATACCTGAATTTGTGTAGACCAATTCAAGCCCTAGGAAGTACTTCAATAATCCAAGATCATTGATCTTGAATTCCTTCATCATTTGACCTTTGATGTGTCTAATTCCTTGAACATCATTTCCTGTAATAATGATGTCATCAACATAGACACACAAGTATATTACCTCTGAATTGTTCTTCTTTATAAACAATGAAGTATCTGCTTTACTCATCACAAATCCTTGATCCAAGAGATAGGTTGTCAACCTATAATTCCATGCTCTAGGTGCCTGCTTCAATCCATACAGAGCCTTCTTCAATTTACACACATAATTTACCTTTTTGGGATCCTCATATCCAGGTGGTTGTGACATGTAGACCTCTTCAGATATCCATCCATTCAAGAATGCATTCTTTACATCCAATTGGTACATGTTCCAATTCTTGGATGCAGCTACACTCACCATAATTCTGATAGTTGGCATCTTGGCCACAGGAGAAAATGTCTCCTCATAATCAATGCCTTGGGTTTGTGCAAAACCCTTGGCTACTAACCTAGCTTTGTACCTGCTTATTGTACCATCTGAGTTCCTTTTGAGTTTGTAGATCCATCTGGATCCTATCACCTTCATGGAGTCCTTCTTGGGTACCAAATCCCAAGTATCACTCTCCTTGAGAGCCTCCATTTCTTCATCCATTGCTTCCTTCCATTCTGGTTTAGTAATGGCTTCCTCAAATGTACCTGGTTCTTCACTTAAGATATCCTTTGCAAGATATACAGAGTGCTTGGTTACAAGTGAAGTATCATACCCATACCTAATTGGTTTCTTCTTTTCTCTTGAAGATCTCCTCATAGCTTGAGTTGAAGATTCTGGATTGTCTTCAAGTTGCTTCATCTTCATCTTCCCTTTGGATTTCCAAGCTTTGAATTCTTCAATGTTGATGGTGTCTTCATCATCTGAACTTGTGTCCTCATTCTCAGTTGGTTCTTGCCTGACAAGCTTTGGAAAGTCTTCTTCCATATCATAAGGTAGGCTAACTTTCCTGCACTCATTATCATACCATGAATCATTTTCATCAAAGATGACATCTCTGCTTACCTTGAAGCCTTTATTTGAGGGGTTATAGAACCTGTATCCTTTCTGATTCAAATCATAACCAATGAAAATACACTTTTCAGCCTTAGGGTCTAGCTTTCCCCTTACCTGTGAGGGAATATGCACATATGCAACACACCCAAAGATCTTGCAATGATCCAGAGATGGTCTCTTACCATGCCAAGCCTCATAGGGTGTCATTCCATCAAGTGTCTTTGATGGCAACCTGTTGATTAAGTATGTGGCAGTAGATACACTCTCTGCCCAAAGATAATTTGGTAATTTTTTCTCATTAAGCATAGACCTAGCTGTCTCCACAATGAGTCTATTCCTCCTTTCAGCTACCCCATTTTGTTCAGGTGAGTACCTTGTGGTAATCTCCCTTTTGATGCCTCTTTCCTGCAAGAACTCTTCAAAGTCATTGGAGAAGTATTCTCCACCACCATCTGACCTTAGCCTCTTCAAATGTCTACCTGTTTGATTCTCAATTAATGCAAGATATCTTTTGAAACAATTAAATACTTCATCTTTATGTTTCATGAAGTACAGGACAGTCCATCTGCTATAATCATCTATAAAAGATACATAGTACCTTGATCCAGATATGGATGGCTCCTTGCTTGGTCCCCAAACATCTGTATGCACCAATTCCAAGTAGTCTTCATGCATAAAACCTTTTTTGGTATATGGCAATCTGTGTGACTTACCAAACTGACAAGCCTCACACTTGTATATCATGTGTTGCTTGGATACATTAGGTATCCCAAGCACACATTGATCTCTACTCATTTGTTTTATGGTCCTTTCTCCAATGTGACCTAATCTTTTGTGCCACATCTCCAATTCTGATAGAGTTTGGTCCTTGTAGTTGTATAATGCAATGTTCTTAGTATCCTCAAGTTCAAAGGTAAATAACCTACCTGATTTCTCTCCCTTGGCTATCCTTCTGAATCTATGTCTTGGA
>CM035415.1:106151174-106153674 GCA_020310875.1 Ceratopteris richardii
ACAAGTCTAGCTTTATACCTAGACACACTTCCATCTGCAAACCTCTTTGTCTTGTAGACCCATTTGCATCCAATGATCTTGTGACTATTTGGTTTAGGAACCAAATCCCATGTCTGATTCTCCATTAATGCATCATATTCTTCCTGCATAGCTTTCTCCCAATTTTCATTACCTTTTGCTTCTTCATATGTGGAAGGATCTTCATCTGCCTTTATCATGTAAGCATAATCTTTGGTAGCCAAAAAAGAAGTATCATAGCTATACCTTGTAGGTTGCCACTTGTGTCTTGAGGACCTTCAAAGTTCTCCACTCCTTGAGGTTTCTGGTTCTTCATACTCAGGATCAAATCTTGGCATTTCTTCAACTTCAACCTGCACTTCATTATTCTCCTCTTCATCAAATATCTGAACCTTTGATTTGCCCTTCTTTTGACTCACAACTTCTTCATCACCTGTATTAATATTGATTGTACCTGCATACCAAGTACCTTGCTCATCAAATGTAACATCCTTGGACACAATGAATTGCTTTGTAGATGGATTCAAGAATCTATAACCCATCTGCTTGTCATCATAACCAATGAATACATACCCTACCATGCCTCATATGGTGTCATACCCTGCAAAGCTGTACATGGTAGCCTATTAGCCAAATAAGTAGCTGTATTTACAACCTCAGCCCACAAATAATTTGGGCAATTTTTCTCCTTCATCATTGACCTTGCAAACTCAACAAGAGTTCTATTTCTTCTCTTTGCTACACCATTTTGTTGAGGAGAGTACCTGAAAGTGATTTCCCTTTTTATACCTGCATTCCACAAGTAATCACTGAACTCATTAGAGAAATACTCTCCCCCTCCATCTAACCTGTCTCTTCAATTTATGACCTGTAATTCTTTCTGCATACACATGATAATGTTTGAATGTATTGAATACTTCTGACTTATCTTTGATCACATAGATAGTGATCCATCTGGTAGCATCATCAACATAAATCACATAGTACCTTGAACCATTGATACTAAAATCCTTTGATGGTCCCCACACATTTGTGTGTACCAACTCAAGCTTCTCTGAATACATGAAACCATGCTTGGAGTAAGATTGCTTATGAGCCTTACCTAATTGACATGCCTCATATCTGTATGTCATATGTTGACCTGCAACATTATGCAATCCAAGCACTGAACCATTGTTAATCATCTCTTTGATACCTCTTTCATTGACGTGTCCAAGCCTCTTGTGCCAAAGATCTAACTCAGAGATCTTATGTCCTCCATAAGTGAACAAGGCATGACCAACATTACCTTGAATCTTCAATGTGAACAACCTTCCTTCTTTCTTCCCTGAAACAATTTGTTTATACCCATTGCTAGGGTCTTCCACAAACACTCCTTCATTAGTGAATCTAACTTCATAACCTTTTTCAACAATTTGTCCTACACTTATTAGATTCTTAGGAATTGTAGGAACATACAAAACCTTACTCAAGAGAGTACTTCCATCCTTGGCCTTCACTAATCCAATTGACTTCACATTGTGCTTTGTATTGTCACCTGTTTGAACAACATGATTAGATACCTTATTTTCCAAATCAGTCATCAATGCTATGTTAGCACTCAGGTGATTGCTACACCGTGAGTCAATGTAGAAGACTCTTTGGTCTTCACTTTGCCTTTCACAAGTTGCATTCATTATCAATGTTGAATCCTCCTTCTGATCTGAAGCATAATTGTAGTAGGTATTATTGTATTGTTGAATTTGGAATCCTCTACCTGCATTTCTTCCAAAGTCACCCCTACTACCTCTTCCCCTGAAGTTACCTCTTTGATTTCTACCACCTCTTCCTCTTGAATTAAAGTTCTGATTATATCCACCATTACTCTGAGTATTATGCCAACAATCATTAGCTAAGTGATTTGTCTTACAATAAATCCAGTAAGCTTTTACTCCATCTTTATTATTCCTGCCTCTTCCTCTACCTTTGCCACCTCCTCTTCCTCTTAGGAAGTTGGCTTGACTAGTTGTGCCTTCATCTTCATTTGCTTGTTGCTTCCCTTTGCTATTTTTCTTCTTATCCTTTGAGTATGTTGCATGACCTGTACTCTTGTCACCTTCACCTTTGACATCCTGCTCAAAGGTTAACATATGTCCTAGCAACTGATTTAAGTCAGGAGTAAAATGATCAAGTGATAATTCATAAGATAGAATGAATGGCTTCCATTTTTCATCACCTCTCAAACCTGTGAGGATTTGCCTTACCAATTTATCCTCCTCAATGTCTTCATCAACAGCTCCTAATGCATCTGCAATGTCCTTCATTCTGGTTACATAATCTGAGATGGATTGAGAGGCCTTCTTCTTGAATGTAACAAATTTTGCCCACAAGGATGCCTTCCTAGACTTTGTGGTATTTTGGAAATGCTCCTCCAAAGCATTCCATATATCACTTGCACTTTCAAGACCTCTAATGTGAGGTAGCAAGTAATCATTGACTGCCA
>CM035415.1:106158674-106163674 GCA_020310875.1 Ceratopteris richardii
AGGCCTGTGATTTACTAATCTTGGAAACCATCTGATCAACTTAGGGATCGTTTTGATGGCGGTTCCACATGTCCACTTGTGCACTAGTTAGCCCCTTGGACAAGGAGATATATATAGTTTAGGGGTCGATACATGCATCTCTATTCCTAGTGTGTTCTTTCTAGATAAAGTTTTTTGTTGATTCTTTGTGACTCAATGGTCCCTCCAGAACAATGGTATGAAAGACAAATTGATATGGATCTTTTTTATTATGATCTTATGCTATAGCTTACGTGAGTTTTTGAATGATCTAGTTAGATCTTGATGGAATCACATGAGGTTCCCTTTTTTACTCCTTTTTGAATGGTCCATGGCTCTAGTTATATTCTTGATGCCTCCATTCTTCAATCATAAGTTTATTCCAAAAAAATCTTCAACCATAAGATTGAATAATTTGTTGGTATAGTCCATTCCTATGAATACTTGTAACATGAGAGATAGGAGGATACTTTACACTATGAGTTTCCACTTTAGGATATAGCTATAAAGATCTTAATCTTTCCTAAAGAGCAAGTAAAACATATTTAAACCAAGTAGAACATTCAATATCTAGATTGATCCCGATGGGTTTTAATATCTTAATTTAGAGTCTCAAATGTATGTAAACGTTTGAAAGAACATTGAACCCACTTTATATAAGCTGTTCAGAGCCTCTAGAGACTAAACAAGATCCTCATAAAAAACCACATAGATATTTCCTTTATACCACTTGCATTGTTGGATAGACATGTTTTATCCATCTATTCAAGGCAAACACAAGCCAGAAATCCACCCATTTTACTAGCCTAAATGTAAAGAATATGAAGAGAAAGTGATTTGAGAAGGGAGTATGAGAGACTCTTCTTCCTTTAACAACAAGATAGGATTTGACTTGATATATGAATTTAATAAATTTAATAAGAATATATTACGTTAACAAATAGATTCCATTTTATTTTTTCGGTTCAAGCACAAGTGGTTCATAACAATGGACAAAGATAGAAATTTATCCAAAGACACTTAGGATCCACCTAATTTAGATTTTTACGCTATGAAGGACTTTTTTTCACATAGCTAAAATAGTTAAAAAATAGGCAAGCATCTTCTATTCCAGCCTTGAAATTATTTTCATATTTTGCACTTGATTTACATTTCATATCCAAGACTAGATAAGGCATTAAATGACTCAAGCTATGGATTAAACCACACTTGCATTCTCTTTCTTTTGAGATTTGATGCGGTAAGGATTCCCCTTCGTAATAAAGAGGTAAATTAAAGAGACCTAGACCATGATCAATTATACTAATCATGGGGCATGAGAGAATGATCTATGATTCTTTGAGATGTTATGGAATGAACCCAAGATTTTTTGGTCAATAACAATAGACTATGTGAGCTTCTTAATGAACGTTATCCCACTCAAAGTTTTTTTTTCCACCCTCATAACCAACAAACCCAAGAGAGCCTACTTATTGCCTTCACTAAACATACACATTGAGACCATTTTTTTTACTGGATAGGGCTTCTCTCATAAAGTAGAGTTTAGACTTGAGATTTAAGAAAACTTTAGTATACAAAATTAGATTTCTAAATAGCCAAAAACATTACATGAAATGGATACAATATCAAGAGGGAAATATGAATAACACTCAAAGCTTACTAGCTTCTTGAAAGAAATAATAGTGTATGAGATATGTCTAGTCAAATTATGACAAAAATACTTAATAAAGTAGGGGGATTGATAAGAAAATAGTAGCACTTCCTCAATCACAAGCAATCCTCAATCACAAGCTTTTGATCACTCATGAATTGTAGAAGAGGAAAAAAGTAGAACTTCCACAAGATAAAAGGAAATCTAACACGGAAGAGTAGATGAGACATGACTCATAGAAAGAGAATTTGTTGTCTTATAGATTTAAGTCAATCAATACATTAGCTTCCGAAAATAGCTTCCTGATGAAGCATCAACCTCCCGTGCACCCCCATGCTATCACAATCTCACTCACATGTGTACAATCAATCCCACCCTCGCTCTCACTCTCACTGTTATGCTCAATCTCAATTACAAGGTAATACTTTGATTTTTGGCTTCCTATCTTACGATGGAGCAAATACCTTTTAAAAAATATATTTGATCAGCCCTCAAAGAACTGTGTGGTTTTCAAAATTTAGAAAAATTCCTCATGTTGCACACAAAAATTCACAAACGCATACTAGATATATCATTCCAATGCCTCTTTTGATCTCTGCTAGCTTGGATGATTCCAATGCTTTTGTGAACATGTCAACATACTAATCCTTAGTACTTATATGTTTCTAGTTCTCCACCATAGTCAACACCTTCTCTCAAATGTCATGATAATCTACCTCTATGTGTTTGCACCTAGCATGGAACATAGGATTGGCATATATGTACACACTCCACAATTTTTCACAAACGATTGGAAATTGATTTCCTCAAAAACTTAATTCAACCATAGTACGCTTCAGCCACATAATCTCACATATATCTTGTGCTAGTGCTCTATATTCAGATTTTGTTCAAGATATGCCATCTACAAGTTGCTTCTTGTTGTTGGAGTTAGATGTCTGTAGAAGCACATGAACAACACAAGGAAGGAGAAGACTTCAAGCACAACACACAATACTAAATCTATTACCACTAGAATGTACAAAGACAAGTAACTTGTTATGGATATAGGCATATATAGAAGCCAAGGGAAAAAAAACCTCCTAAAGAGGGAAAAAAGTGCCCTGACATATATCAACAAATCCCCCTTGGGAGTGATGTAGTGAACAAGGAGTTGGCACTCATGTATAAGGAAGTGCCAAGCTGTGTGCAATCACTCCAAGAAAGGAAGTAAGCCCAAAGCTTTGTTGAAAGCTTTAAACTTCTCCCTAGGTAGAGCCTTCGTGAAAAGGTCTGCAATGTTCTCCTACATGGGCACATATGCCAAGTTGATCTCTCCAACTGAGAAACTCTCCCACACATAATGATAATGCACCTCAATGTGCTTAGTACAAGCATGGAACTTAGGGTTCCTCGCAACTGCCAAGGAACCATGACTGTAAGTGAAGATGGTGGTGGTAGAAGAATGACTGTTGGTGCATTTTACCCAAGCCTACATGCTTGATATGCTTGATATTATCCCCATTTGTAAGTCACATGAGTATTCATGTGAACACCTCTTGTAAAAGAGTTCATTTTTATCTCTTGTAATTGAAAAAAAGAAAAAGGAAGAGTATAGCTTACCTCATCCATGATGTAAAAGAAAAGTCGTGGCCCTATCTACCTAAAATCACAAATTTTGGAGCTGAGGGAATATCTCCTATTTTTGGGGATCACTTTTAGGTGGAGCCATTCGAATTCGAATTCAAAACTCCCTCCAAGAATAGCTATAAAAGGAGCAAGAAGGAAGAGGCGATTAGCAAGCCTTGTACATGACCACTTCATGTCATTTTGTAGAGATTGAAGAGCTTACTCCGTAGCTCTATCATTCTACTCCCATTTTGCAAAGATTCATTGCCAATGTGGTTGTAATCATATGTGAATCTATACATTTATTATCATCTACTTCTCTGTTTTGTTCTCTGCTATACTCACTCAGAGCAGTAACTTCAGAAGCTCATATCTCGAGTTCTGCTGAACCTTTTTCAGTGATTTAACTTGCGTTGGATAGCTTGTACTATCTACTTTGTGATATACATTTTCAAAGTCATTGGATTAATACTTTTGGAGATATCTGCATTTTACTGCTTACTGGTCTATCTCTACAGAGCCCCGAGAATTGTGGGAATGTTCCAGAAATTGATGAAACTTGTTCTCAGTGCTCAGTCCATCATTTGAAGTGTTTTAACTTGGATTGGGAAGCTTGCTAAGTTTATTTGCTATGCCCAAAAGGAATTTGTCTAATTCCTACCAGGTTGAGAGCATTGTTCATTTTTTCCAACAGGTGTATGTCCAAAAATAGCAAGTTTTGGGAGCTAGTCATTTCGCAACTAGTCTGTCTTGACTTAAACTTTTGTGATACATGTTCCAAAGTACTTGGCTGATATTTTGGTGGATTTAGGAAGCTCAAAGGGTCTACTAATCAACTCTGAAGTCTCAGTTGGCTGGTGTGAAGCTGGTTGTAGCAACACCTACTCATCTTTGGATTGCATCCACCATCTCTCTTCACACTGACCACCACCCAAATCATCCATAAGGTGTATGCGTGACACACACTCAATAGTGACCGTGAAAGCTTCGCTAAACTTATCCTCACAACTGCAAGTGGCCACAGTAGGCTACTTCTTGCCCAACCAAGATATACATGAGCTACCGTCCATGAAGCAAAAGCCACTAGTGGACACATGAGTGTCAAAGTAACCAGCCTAGTCACTATCAGAAAAAGCATGAAAAGCTGGTGGTAGTGATCCCCCCTTGGGATAAAAAACTCCAACTGGCCAGGTACCACTCAAGTAGTGGAAGATGCACTTAACCACCTGCCAAAGCTTGACACCTAAGCAATGCATAAACTTTCTCATCTGTCAGATAGCAATCTAAATATCTGGCCAAGTAATGCATAACTAAATCATGCATCCAACAACCTCTTGATAGAGAACAACATCAAATGCATCTTCAACATCGTGAAGACTCAATCGTAAACATGTCTCCATAGGAGTGGCAATAGCCTTACAGTAATCAAGGCTAAAATGCTGCAATAATATGTTAGTATATTTCATTTGAGACAAATCTATTCCACCATCAACTTGCATAAGTTGAATGCCCAAAGAATGATGTAAATACCCCAAATCAAAAATCTCAAATAAGACATGCAAATCAGCCTTAAAATCAGCATTATGCTTCTCAATAGGACCAGTGAGCACCAAGTCATCAACATAGACAACAATGATTAGAAGCACATCATGGGCACACTTCACATATAAGGTGCTTTTCGTTGGAGTTTCCTCAAAACCATGTGCAATCAGATAGGCATGTA
>CM035415.1:106168674-106201174 GCA_020310875.1 Ceratopteris richardii
TGCTTTGATTGCGCTTTCAGTGAAGCGTCATATAGTTCCACACATTCGGTCATGTTCTACATCAAAACATGCATGGGACACTCTTGCTTCTTTGTATGCCGTGTGTAATGAAGCACATGTTGCATACTTGAGGAAGCAACTTGAGGATGTATGTATGGCTGAAAATGAGTCAGTGGATGTGTATGTGACACACATCAAGGACTTGAAAGAGCAATTGGCAAACATAGATGAGATTATTCCGGATGCATCACTCATTTATACATTGTTGAAAGGATTACCGGAATCTTTTCAAAGCTTTGCTACTACACTCTGTTTGGTTGCAAAAGGAAATCCTAATATGTATGCATTTGATGAGGTTGTGTCTCTTCTTTTGCAAGAAGAGCAATCTAGAGTGAATAGGAGTGGTTTGATTGAGGGAACGCAAGCACTTGCTATCTCACAAAAGGGGAAAAGCAAGTATGGTTCAGCTTTGGGTTCATCAAAACCAAAGCCTCAAGCTTCTTCGTCCACTCATTCCTCTAATGATAGTGATTTGCAAAAGAAGAAGAGATGCAAATATTGCCGGAAGGCCGGTCATACTATTGATGAGTGTAGAAAGCTTGCTAAATGCAATGAAAAGAAGAAGGAATCGGGCATGTCTATTGCTGAAAATTCAGCAAATGCAAAGAATGATGAAGCTAACATGGCTCAAGATTTTTGGGCATGTGTTGTTACATGTCATTATGATGCTTCTTTACATTCTAAATGTATGGTTGTGAGTGAGGCTGATTCGGATTGGTTCTTTGATAGCGGTGCTTCAAAGCACATAACATCATGCAAAAGATTTTTTGCCTCATGCACCTAAAGGAGAACATGTGGTGTGTGCAAACAATGCCTCTTATCATATCATTGGAGTAGGAGAAATTGAGCTTACGGCTGCAAATGGAGGTGTGATTCTCTTGAAAAATGCATTGTATGTGCCCGGTATCAAGAAGAACTTAATTTCAGTTCCGTTGATTGCCAAAGTTGGACTTCATATACACTTTGTTGATGATAAATGTATGGTTCATGATTTCAGCAATGGGGATATTATTGTGATGTCCGGTACATTATGTAATGGTTTGTATCGCATGGATACATACAAGAGGGCTGCCTCGAATGCCTTAGTTGCTCATACTTCTTCCATGGCTGAAATGGAGCTTTCGCATGCTCGTTTTGGTCACTTAAACTTCAATAGTTTGCTCTACTTGCAAAAGAAGGACATGGTTATTGGCTTGCCTACACTTGAGTCCATTGAAAAACATGCATGTGAAGGTTTCATTCTTGGAAAAATGCATCGTGCTTCTTTTCCAAAAGATAGTCATACACACACTATAAGAAAATTGCAACTTGTTCATAATGATGTATGTGGTCCGATCAAAACTCCATCTTTTGGGAAGCATGTATATTTTGTTACCTTCATTGATGATGCTACTCGCCATACATGGGTGTATCCTTTGAAAGCAAAGAATGAAGTATTTTCTTGCTTCAAAGCATTTTTAGCTATGGCTGAAAATTTTTCTTCATAAAAGCTTTTGACTCTACGCACGGATCGTGGTGGTGAATACATGTCACATGAGTTTAATGCTTTTCTTCGTGAAAGAGGTATTTCACACCAATGTACGGTGCCATATACACCTCAACAAAATGGTATTGCCGAGCATAAAAATAGAACTTTACTTGAAATGGCACGATGTATGGTTAAAGGAAAGCATCTTCCTCATAAGTTTTGGATGGAAGTAGTCATGTGTGCAAACTATGTGTTGAATCACTGCCCTACAAAAGCATTGAGAGTCATCACTCCTTATGAGGCTTGGAATGGTCATAAGCCTATGGTTAGTCATATGTGTGTGTTTGGTTGTTTGGAATATGCTCTTGTGCCATCACAACAACGTCACAAACTTGATGACAAGGCAAAGAAATGTATATTTGTTGGTTATAGTGCTGAAGGTAAGGGGTATCGGTTGTACCATCCATTGACGAACACAATTATTGTGAGTCGAGATGTGGTATTTGCTGAAAATTCAGTTTTCCCTCTACTTGAATGCAAAAAACTGCCAACAGTTAGCTCACAAGATGTGTTCGATACACTCATGCCTTTGTTTCAAAGTGGTGCACTTGACTATGGCCATGTAGATCAGCCAACTGAGGTTCAAAGGGCTGAAAAATTCCAGCCAAATGGGGCTGAAAATGTACAGAATTTGCCATCAAACATGGCTGAAAATTTTCAGCCAAAAGTTGCCAAAACTTTTGGAAATTTTCAGCCACATATGGCTGAACATTTGCGTCAAAATATGGCTGAAACTGAGCATGAAATTCAGCCCACGCATGATGTACATATTGAAGATGTTTTACATCATGAACGCATGTCTATCAAGAGTGCACAATTTATGCCAAAGTGGCTGAAACAAACTGTGCAGGACAGTTAATTGAGTGCACCTTTACTTGGTAGAACAAGATGAAGCTCTCACCATGCATCAAGTAATTTTGTGGATTATTCTCTTATTGCTACAGCATGTAATGAAGAGCCATTCTCTTTTGAAGATGCATGTGATGATCCAAAATGGATGAGTGCTATGCAATCAGAAATGGATTCCATACATAGGAATGGTACTTGGGAGTTATGTGAATTGCCAAAAGGAAAGAATGCCATTGGTACAAAGTGGGTTTACAAGATTAAGAGAAAATCTGATGGTAGCATTGATCGCTACAAAGCTAGATTGGTTGCCAAAGGATATGCGCAACAATATGGCATTGACTATGAGGAAAATTTTGCACCTACTTCACGCATGACTACCATTCGTACCGTGGTTGCATTGGCTGCCCTTCGAGGTTGGAAAGTGCATCAATTGGACATAAAAACAGCCTTCTTGAATGGAGATTTGCAAGAAGAGGTCTATGTGAAGCAACCTCCTGGATTTTCTATGAAAGGAAAAGAGCATATGGTTTGTCGCTTACATAAAGCCTTGTATGGTCTCAAGCAAGCTCCATGTGCATGGTATGACGAAATACATAAGCACTTGATTGCTCTTGGCTTCACATGTAGTCCGATTGAAAGCACACTCTATGTACGCAAAAATGGGGTTGATGTTATAGTGCTTGTTCTTTATGTCGATGACATACTCTTGACTGGGTCATGTGATGCAAAACTTGACATTCTTATGGCTGATTTGCAGCATACTTTTGATGTCACTTATCTTGGTCTTTTGAGCTACTATCTTGGCATCCAGTTTGTATCCGTTGAGGGGGGAATTGTTATGCATCAAGCAAAGTATGTTGAAAAACTACTTCAGCGTTTTGACTTTGAGGATTGTAAGCCAGTTTCAGCACCAGTTGAGACAGGATTCAAGTTCTCAGTTGAGGATTTCAGTGATGCATTTGACACTTCTCTTTATCAGTAGGCTGTGGGATGTCTTATATATGCATGCAACACAAGGCCGGATATACAGTATGCAGTTTCCCGGTTGAGTCGATTCATGCATAGCCCTGGCACTAAGCATTGGCAAGCGGTGAAACGTGTGTTTAGATATCTTCGAGGTACTTTGAGCTTAGGTCTCTTTTATGGCAGAGATGTTCAGCCATGCTTGCATGCTTTTACAGATAGTGATTGGGCTGGTTGTTATGATACTCACGTGTCCACTAGTGGTAATTGCTTTTTCCTTGGAGACTCGTGCATATCTTGGTTGAGTAAGAAGCAAACTACAGTGGCGACATCGAGTTGTGAAGCTGAGTACAGGGCAGTGTTCACAGCTACAGTGGAGTGTATATGGCTGAGACGCCTATTGATGGATCTTTGCATGGAGATTGATGCTACTACGCATGATAGCTATTGCACAAAACCCAGTGTTTCATGCACGGACCAAACATATTGAGGTGCATTATCACTATGTGAGAGAGCGCCTTCATGCAGGATATATTGATTTGGTATATGTGCCTACACAAGATAATGTGGCAGACTATTCACCAAAGCTCTTCCACGGGAAAAGTTTGAAGCTTTTCGCAAAGCTTTAGGCTTATTACCTTGTGGGGGCTGATCTGTCACTCCCTGTATAATTTCACATCATTCGCTCCAGGGGGGTTTGTTACACTTATGTGTTCCTCGAGTAGCTTTGATGTGAACCTTTTCCCTATACATGGGCACTTTTTACTCTAGTGTTGGCTAGAGGTTTTTTCCCCATGTTACCACATACTTGATACTCTCATATGTGGTGGTACTTTGTACTTAGGGATATCATTCAGCTCTTACTTCAATTCAGTTCATCGATCAATAGAGAGAGCTATTCTAGCCATCGTCTTCTCCGTGTGTCTTGCTGCGTTTGTGCTCCTTGTGTGTGCTTCTTGTGTGTCTCTCGCACTTCTACACACACCCAACAGAGGTATATGGGAGGGTCTGAAGTTACATTAGGCTTGTCACAGTAGAAATGATCGTGTGACACACTACCATCCCGAAGTCTACAACAATAAGAGTGAACTTAGATATGTTTTTTTTTTAATATAAATAAAGTTCGGCATTCGCCTACTCTCCCAGACTTGAATTAAATAAAGAAAAGTACAAGAGAAGGGGACTAGTGCCCATGTGACCCCCCAAATCCCACAAAGCAGGGGAAGCTTTCAGAGAGCTTAGGCATCACAAAGAAGGTTAATCACCCTCTCATCACCCTCATCTGGGGCCCACTTGGGTTTAAGCTTGTTATTGATCAAAAGGAGTACTTGATGGTGCCTGAAGGGGGGGATTTCTTACAGTTGACAATCCTTTTGCCAAGGAGGAACAATGATTTCTCAATTGACCACTCTTTGGGGCAGTCACCGACGTTGATAGCACATCTTTCCTGCCAGATTTTCCATAGGACATCCCCTTTGATGGCGTTCCAGAGAGTCACAGAGCAGCCGATCGCTTCTCCCAGTAGGGCTTGCTGCCAACTGGGATGTTTCTGAAGTCTAATTTTCTTTCCAATCGTCTGCTAGAGTCTGTTGGAGTTGGGGCAGGTAAAGAAGACGTGTGAAACATCTTCGCTAGACCGGTGGCAACGCTTGCACCAGGGAGGAATCCCACAAAATTTGCTAGCCTTAAGGTTGGTCCAGATTCCATGATGAAGAATTTGCCATAAGAGGATAGACTTTTTGATTTCTACGAGGGGGTGCCAGATAGCCATGAACTTCATGTCCCACCGAAGCCGTGTCCATGACAGGCACCACTTCCTATTGAGGTTAACGTGATAGTCAATCGTTTCTTTGATGTTCAGGATTTTTTGATAGGCTTTTCCCATTGTGCCATTTGAGACCTAGTAAGCTCGACATGTCGTATCCCATGAGAAGGCGAACTTTGTGTCGGTCCCAGGCAAGACATCTCCTTTGCAAAGTGTTCCATTCTTCGTACGAAATGTTGACACAGGGGTCAATATCCTCGAAGTTGATCCGGTGGTTGGTGTCTTGTTTCGAGAGATGTTTCCATTTTTTGAAGCCTTTATTCCATAACTTCTTGGCATTTTGAATGTTCCAAGATTCCACACTCCGGATGCCATGGATCGGAGACCAGATAGAGTCGTTTTGTATGATACCGACAGCCCACTTCCAGTCTTCATTTATTCTTGTGTAGCTTTTGACTTTATTCCAACTCTTCCATAGGGAGCACACGAGATTTGAGCCTTTTGGGAAGACGGGGATCGGGGAAAATAGCAAAGTCAAGATGTCAAGACTCTTCCAATTTGGGAAACCCATGAGAGCCAACTCATTCTTGTTTCTGAAGATCAACTTGGCCCAAGAGGCCTCCTTGGTGCACCAAGCCTTACTCATCAATTTGGCCGCCAATTTGTTAGCCATGCACCCAATGTCCAGGATACCAAGTCCTCCACTATCTCTATGGCTGGTGCAGATGGACCATTTGATTTAAGGCACCCCCTTCCTATTGTGGTCGCCCGTCCAAAGGAAGTTTCTACAAATACTATCCAGTTTGGACAGATCTTCCTCTTTTAGCCTCCAACAAAAAAGGAGATAAATGCTAGATGATAAGAGGAACGTGTTGATAACCATAGCACGACCAACAAGATTGATTTGCATACCTCTCCAATAGTTAAGCTTGTTTTTGAGTTTGGCCAGCACCCAGTTCCACCGCTGTTCCAAAGAGACGCCCAACCCTAAGGGAATCTCAAGAAGCCGAAAACTTTGGCCCTGCGGAATGATTTGACAGCCATGATCAATGAGAAGGTCGGGTTGTGACCCAACAATAGCTCTAAAGGCGTTCTTAGAGTGGTTGATTGTGGATCGAGAGGCTTCACAAAAGGTAGCCAGACACCTCGAGAACGTCTCTAGGCTGGTACTATCATTGTGAACAAACGCGTGAACTTAGATATGTTGTTACTGTATGTAGTGTGCTACATCATTGCTTATCTTATCGTTGATGCTGTTAATACTTTTGATCTTGTCTATGTACATTAGTGTGGGTGGTTGGCCTTCTGCTTCTTGAAGTGGTAGTGAGGGCTTAGGCCCGCTCTATTCCATGACATCTATGGTCCTACGGCGAGTGTAATGCATTGGCACCCTATTAAAGAAGATGCCTTTGAGAATGTGTTCCTAATAATAGGCTTCAGGCAATCTAACCGTTGATTTGTGGCATATTGAGAGTCACATGGGTACTATGCCCATTCCACAGTATAGTTGTTCTTCCAATCAATTCAAGCAAAGGGAGATTATACTTTGATCGTAATTCCTCTTAAAAAGGAACATTTGCAATCATATGAATGCTTAATTGTTTTGGTATGGTAGATAGCATGAATGGTCCTGTGTATATCTATGGATGTGCATGACGTCTTCCTGAAAATAATTCGCGCAAGGTGAGCAATAACTAGGATACTTGGGTGTGGTGAAGGCAGCATGTTGTACTACACATATGGTCCATGTGGCGGGAAGAAGTCACTACCTCGAAGAGAAATTTATTGGCAAGGGATGTATGTATGTGAGTGATGTATGGAAGGGATTCATATCATGTATATTTTTAAGGTTGAAAGAGTGAGAGTGTGACTAGATCCTTTAGTATGAGGATGGTTTGTTTTTGTCAACACAGTTCACCCAAAGTCTAATATCCCCGGGCTTGAATGTAGTGAAAGAATAATTGTACACCTGAAGGGCATAGTACCCATGGAACCATCCATATCGCACTAAATGATTACATTCCCAAAGCATTACATGGAAAGGTCTCTACCAAGGCATCTAGAATCAACGGCTTTGGTATGTTCAACCATGTTGAACAAACTCAATGACCTCTGACATCATTTAGAGTTTTCAAAGAAAACAAGAATCAATGGCGTGGTATTCTTTCAATCACTTGATGCAAAAGGAGATTAAGCTTTGTTTGAGCTTCCTATTATAAGAAAAAAAATTGGGATCTTATGAATGATTAGTTGTTTTGTTCTGTCAATGACCTCCAACAAATAGATCATTTGGAGTTTCCAAAGAAAACAAGAATCATTGTCGGGGTATTCTCTTAACCCGCTTTTTAATATAGTTCTTCTTTCGTTGTTTGCTCAAAGACAAAAAAATAATGGACGGACTTATAAACATAATAATATTAAAATATTCACATTGAAGGTATGTTGGCACGTCAGAAGTTGGATTAGGCTCGTCACATTACAAATGGTCCACTTCGACGTGTATTTATTGAATGGAGTTCACTTATGAATTGTGAATGGTGAATTGTTTCGGTCTATCAGATGGCATGAATGCTCTTCCGTTTTTGTGTGGGCGAGGGGAGCAGTAACTAACATATACAGTAAACATGAATGAGGTTGCTAGTTCAATGAGTGAGGTTGCTAGTTCAATGAGACATTCCTTCCTTCCTTCATTTAATGGAACATATTGGCAACGTTTTGTTAGTTTGGTTTCAATGGGACCTAAATTTTGTTGTGATGGCACCTATCTATCATTGGTGCTCCTTTTCGCGACACATGCGTGCACGAGATGGAAGGGCAAAGTGATGGAAGGATGATTGATAATAATACTTGATGGGGAAAGTATCTCAACCCCTAAGCAACGACGAAGCGTGAATGACCTCCATAGGTATCCTTCTTTGACCTCTGCACACCAAAAATGCTCTTACTCAGAGCTTATGCAGAGAACTCCAGTGAGCTTTTGTAAACCTGTAGTAGACACCAAGAGCTTTCGAACAAAACAAATTTCACTTCAAATGGATGCTTACACAAGGAGAAACAATGTCTACAACATGAGCTAGTTGAATGCTCACAACTGCCAGTCAAGCAGATACCTCACTTCACTCCAGCAAGCTTTTCTCAGAGATTATACAGAGAATGAATCTCAAACTTGGGTCAACTTTAGAGGACTCTAATAGCTACCCAATGACACCAAAATCATAGCAAATGGATACATAGAGAAGGAGAACCAGCCCTTACAACAGAGAGCAAAATATTTCCAGCCCTAAATTTTGTTGTGATGGCACCTATCTATCATTGGTGCTCCTTTTCGCGACACATGCGTGCACGAGATGGAAGGGCAAAGTGATGGAAGGATGATTGATAATAATACTTAACAATGATTGATGACACCATAGCAAGGGAAAGTGGTGTTAAGTAGGATAGAAGTATTTACGCATGATAAACCTGTAAGAGGAAGCGGTATAGATCTGTTATGATATCTTTGAGAAATCGATTGACGCTTCAAGGATGATAATCCATGCATATGATATGTGGGATAATAGACGTTTTTCTCAAGTGGCGAAGTAAAGTACAGTTATGATAAAAGTTTAGTGATCCATAGAATTGCAATCATATAGGTAATTATATGATCATTCATATAGGTTTTTTCTTGATATAGTATAAGTTTGGTTCCGGAATATGTGAATGAACCACTTCTTTCCTACATTTTCCCTAGGACAATAATGCCTAGTTGGACATAGTACTCCTCTAGTTAGTAAAAGAGTTAGTGAATTTTGGTTAAGAATTTACACATAGTAGAAAATATAAACCGTGGATGTTTTTTTCAACCTTGACATCATGCTATTTGAATGTATTTCGAAAACTGTTGAACTGATCAAAGAATCCAACTATATTGACAAATGCTTGCCTAAGTGATGTACAAAAATGAATGAAGATAACATTTTAGAATCCATATAACTCACATGCCTAAGTGATCTTTTACACTTTAAGTTTCCAAGAATTTATACTTGAACGAAATTCTAGGTTTGATATTTAACCAAATATCATATTTAGAGATCTTGTTGTCTGCATTTGGATCTTGTTTGCGAATGCGAATCTCGAAACAGAACTGATGGTTACAAGAATGCAAACAAATGTGTGTGTGTGTGGTAGAGAGAGAGAGAGGGAGGAAGAGAGAGAGAGGAGAAAAAGAAGAAGAAGAAGAAGAAGAAGAAGAAGAAAAAGAAGAAGAAGAACAACAACAACAACAAGAAATATCAATTGCAAATGTGGAGAACAAGATCCATAAAGAAGATATTTGTGTAAATACCAAACCTAGAATTTTTGTTCAAGTATAAATTCTTGGAAAAGCTTGTTAAGATTCAGATTCCACAAAGATTCTAGAAATATGATAGCAACTGTAAGTTTTCGAAAGTTGATGTCAAATATTAGAATTATCTACAAAGAAGTTATAGTTAAAGATGATAGGATTTTGAACTCCAAGTATGGAGTCTGCAATCATTACAAGTTGTAATTAAGATAGCATAAGGTGAAAAAATATCTACTTGTCCTTAAAAAAACCTCACAAAGGATAAATCCAAAAGCATTAGAGGATGCTTGGACTTTAGTCACTACAATGTATGAAGAAGGATTCTTGACTCCTCTAAAACTTTTTGAGCAAGTAAACAAGTGAAGTAAAAACAGATAAGAATCATTTCTTCGTTTAATGATTCCATAGAATTCCAGTCTTTGAGGGCATGCCCTAGGTATAGATAATTATACGATAATTCATATAGTTCTTTTCTTGATATAATAGAAGTTTGGTTCCTAAATATGTGAATGAACAACTTCTTTCCTATATTTTCCCTAGACAATTAAGCCTAGTTGGACATAGTATTCCTCTCATTAGAAAAAGAGCTAGTGAAATTCAGTTAAGAATTTGAACATAGTAAGAAATATAACCTTGGATGTATTTTTCAACCTTGACTTCATGCAATTTAAAGGTATTTTGAGATTCTTGAGCTAATCAAAGAATCCGACTATTTTGAATATAGCAATTTAGAATCCATATGATTCACATGCCTAAGTGATCTTTCACACTATGAGTTTCGACTTTTGGAAATAGTTATAAATATCTTACTATTTTTGGAAGAACAAATAACAAAAGACATAACTATTTCTAGAAGATATCTAGAGATTAAAGAGTATATTGTATCCCATCAAAAAACCACATAGATATTCCACTTTGATCACTTTCATTATTGAATAGAGATGTTCTATCCATCTATTGAAAGAAAATGGCAAGCAAGAAATCCACTGATTTCAATAAACTAAATGTAAAAATTATGTTACATCTAAGAGAAAGTGATTTTGGAAGGAACTATGAGAGACTCATCTTCCTTTAAGAACAAGGTAGGGTGTGAGTTGATTGATGAATCTATAAAAATATATTAAGTTAACAAATAGAATACGTCTAATTTTTTTATCTAGTCCCGCTATCCAAAGCAACAAACCCAAGAGAGCGTACCTATTGTCTTTACATACCATACAAATACATACCATTCACTACAACATATGAGGGGCATACCAACATTCTCCACACCAGCGGTCATGGCTCGACGTCGGTATGACCATTGAAAATGCTTGAAAGATCACGGATGGAATACCAATGGTATGAGCGTCGATATATGCGTCGGTAATTTTTAGTAAATTATCGACGCTTATACCGAGAGTACCGACACTCATACTGATGCTTATACCGAGGCAACATTTTAACCGGACCCGAGAGCAAAAAATTGACATTTGCTCGCGTTTTGAACCAAAGTCTGCTACTGTCGAGTTTGCGCATGGGAACTACATTCTGAGCATATTTTGTACACACATTTCTCTCTTTCGCTCCCTCTCTCTCTCTACGTACACCTCTCTATTTCTCTAGATCTGAAAGTTTGGTGAATATCGCACACACTGTGGCACCCTTTCTCTTTCTTTGTGTTTTCCCTTGTCTAATTTCATCTTCTCTTTAGTTTTGCAAGAGCTTTTTGGTGTGAGTTCTTTGGAGTTCAACGGAGGAAAACATTAAGTGGACTTTCACGACAACGCTCCAAAAAATTACATCGAGGTAAGTGATTGTTTTGTTTTTTATTGATATAGAATGAGATAGAGAGAGAGATAGAGAGAGAGAGAGACGAAAGAGAGAGAGAGGTATAGAGAAACATAAAGAGCGAGAGAGGGAGAGGGAGAGAGAGAGAGAGAGAGAGAGAGAGAGAGAGAGAGAGAGAGAGAGAGAGAGAGAGAGAGAGAGAGAGAGAGTGAAAGAGAGAGACGAAAGAGAAAGATAGAGAGAGTAAAAGAGAGAGAGAGAGATATGAAATACAAAGAGAATGAGATAGAGAGAGAGATGCATACATACATACACAGACATATGCATACACATACTCACGTACATATTACATAAACACATGCATATTACATACACACTCACATACATATTACATACACACATGCATATACATACACATACATATTACATACTCACATGCATATGCATACACACATATACATACATACATGCATATTACATACACACATGCATATTACATACACACACATATGCATACTCATACTCACATAGATACATGTACACACACATATACATACATACATGTACATACACACATGTATACGTACACACATGCATATGCATACATACATACACACATATTTGCATGTACACACACACATACATACATACACACACACATACCTACACACTCACATATGTATACACACACATATGTGCATACACACATGCATATGCATACATGCATACACACACATGCATGTACACACACATACATACATACATACATACATACACACATGCATATTACATACACATGCACATTTATATACACATTCACATATGTATACACACACATGCACACATGCACATACACATACACATACACACACACCACATATACATACACACATACACACATATACATGTTTTAGGGTAGGGTTTTAGGATTATGGCTTTTGACTTTTACACATATACACACATAATACATACACACATGTGTGCATATACACATGCATACACACATCTCTTTCTCTCTCTCTCTCTCCCCCTACACACACATCTCTTTCTCTCTCTCTCTCTCTCCCCCTCCCTACACACACCTCCCTCTCTCTCTCACGCATCTTGGTAAGTGAAGTGTGTACTCTTTCACTGTCTCTCTTTCTCTATGTCTTCTCTTTTTTAATTTCTCTTTTCATTTATTTTGCAGGAGCCTTTTGGCATCGATTCTTTGGAATTTGACAAGAGACGACATCGATTGGGCTTCCACGAGATCCATCAAAAGAATTACATCGATGTAATAGAGAGAGAGAGAATAAGAGAGAGAGAGAGATAGAAAGAGGGAGAGAGAGATAGAAAGAGGGAGAGAGAGATAGAAGAGAGAGAGAGAGAGATAAAGAGAGAGATATAGATAGATAGAAAGAGAGAGACATAGAGATACATAGGGATACATACACACACATGCATACATATTACATACACATATGCATATGCATACATACACACACACATACATGTTTTAGGGTTAGGGTTTTAGGATTAGGGTTTTTGATGTTTACAAATATACGCACATAATACATACACACATGCACAAATATGCACATGCATACATACATACATATACACAGACATCATATATACATACACACATATGCATGTTTTAGGGTTAGGGTTTTAGGATTAGGGGATTAGGGTTATTGGCTTTTACATATATACACACATGCATACACACATATACACATATAAACACATAATACATATACACATACACACACACATACACACACACACATATACATATATATATATATATATATATATATATATATATATATATATATATATATATATATATATATATATATATATATATATATATATATATATACATGCACATGTGTATACACACACATGCATACATGCACACACCACATATACATACACACATACACACATATACATGTTTTAGGGTAAGGGTTTTAGGATTATGGTTTTTTACTTTTACACATATACACACATAATACATACACACATCCACACATATACACATGCATACACACATTTATTTGTCTCTCTCTCCCCCTACACACACATCTCTTTCTCTCTCTCTCTTTCTCTCTCTCTCTCTCTCTCCATACACACACATCTCTCTCCCTCACATCTTGGTAAGTGATGTGTGTATTGTTTCAATGTCTCTCTTTCTCTATGTCGTCTCTTTTTTAATTTCTCTTCTCTTTTGTTTTGGAGGAGCTTTTTGTCATCAATTCTTTGGAATTTGACAAGAGACAATGTCGATTGGGCTTTGAAGAAAGCGATCAAAAGAATTACATCGATCTAAGTGATTGTTTTATGCTTTTTCTAAATAGAGAAAGAGAGA
This sequence comes from Ceratopteris richardii, assembly GCA_020310875.1. NCBI lineage: Eukaryota > Viridiplantae > Streptophyta > Polypodiopsida > Polypodiales > Pteridaceae > Ceratopteris > Ceratopteris richardii. The sequence goes on from CM035415.1 coordinate 106,182,293, forward strand.
AAGAGATATAGAGAGAGATGAAAGAGAGAGAAAATGAGAGAGAGAGAGAGACGGAGAGAGATGAAAGAGAGAGAGAGAGAGATCAAGAGAGAGATATAGATAGATAGAAAGAGAGAGGCATAGAGATACATACAGACACATGCATACATATTACATACACACATACATATGCATATGCATACATACACACACACATATAGATGGTTTAGGGTTAGGGTTTTAGGATTAGTGTTGTTGACATTAACACATATACGCACATAATACATACACACATGCACACATATACGCATGCATATATACATACACATACACACACATCATATATACATACACACATATGCATGTTTTAGGGTTCGGGTTTTAGGATTAGAGTTTTTGTCTTTTACAAATATACACACATGCATACACACATACACACACACAAACACACACACACATACACACACACACACACACACACACACACATATATATATATATATATATATATATATATATATATATATATATTATATATATATATATATATTTATATATATATACACACACACACACACATACATGGATACACACATATGCATGTTTTCGGGTTAGGGTTTTAGGATTAGGGTTTTTGGCTTTTACATATATACACACATGCATACACACATATACACATATACACAGATAAACACATATTAAAAATACACATACATATATATATTTACATGCATACACACATACACACATACACACATACACACATACATACATACATACATACACACACACAGAGATATTTACACACATGCATACACACATACACACATGTGACATATACATACACACATATGCATGTTTTAGGTTTAGGGTTTTAAGATTAGGATTTTTGGCTTTGACATATATGCACACATGCATACACATATACATGTTTTAGGTCTAGGTCTTCAGGATTAGGATTTTAGTGTTTTTACATAGATACACATATGCATACACACACATACACATATGTATATTCACATACACATATATATACACAAAAATACATACTTACACATGTTTTAGGTCTAGGTCATTAGGATTAGAGTTTTAGGGTTTTTAAAAATGCATACAAATATTTACACATATATAAATATACACACATAATCCATATACACATACACATGTATATACATAGGCATACACACATATACATGTGTTCTCGTTGGTGTTTATGAATATCATGGCAATGTGTCTCATTTCTTTGTACATGGTTCATGATTGATTTCTCTCATGTCTTTTGTATTTGACAGTATGTTTTTCTTTATCAAATCATGTTTTTGTTGCCTGTCATACATGTCACATGTACTCGGGTTTTTCTTGGGCAGAGTATATTGTCTTTTGCTACACAATAGCATGGGAATGTTGCTGTAGCAAGAGACAACATACTCTGCCCAAAAAAAATTTACAGATATGGTCGTCGGTATAGGTAGCGGTATAAGTGTCGGTATCCCCAGGCACATACCGATACTTATATCGACTATTTTTCCCAAGGGCATACCATGGCTTATACTGTCGCCTATACCGTCGCTTATACTGATGCTTATACCGATGCTTATACCGACGATTATACCGGCGCTTATACCGACCCTCATACCGACGCTTATAACGATGCTTATACCGGTGCTTTGGTTCCGACGCCTACACCGACCCTTACACCGACATGGGGGCGAAATTGCGCCCGTTCATTTTCCTCGTTAGAAGCCTCGGTATACACCCGATATGTTGTAGTGATTATTCACTCTAGATGGATTCTCTCAAAAACCATTACATGGAATGCATACAACATAAAGAGGGAAATATGCTTAACACAGACAAAACAATGTGTGAGTTATGGGTAGTCAAAGGATGAAGGAAATACTTAATCAAGTAGGGGGCTTGCTAAGAAAAATGTAGCGCCTCCTCAATCACAAGCTATCTGGAATTTGAGGCTTTTGATCACTCAAGAATAGTAGATGAGAAAAAAAAACTGAACTTTGACATGATAAGAGAAAATATGATGCAGAAGTGTAGACAAGATATGACCTAGAGAAACAAAATTTCTCGTACTATAGATTTGCAATTTTTGGTTCTAAAAATCAAAACAGCTTAGAGAGAGAGAGAGGAAGAAGAAGAAGAAGAAATATCAATTGCAAATACGGAGAACAAGATCTCTAAAGAAGATATTTGGTTAAATATCAAACCTCGAATTTCGTTCAAGTATAAATTCTTGGAAAATGATATCTTTCGAGTTTTGACAACTATGAATAATAGCACTTTACTCCGTGATTTTACGAGAAACCATATTCATTATCGTTTCCTAGGATGAAGAATATGTAGTGGGGGCAATGAAATAATGCAATTGATTCCATGAGAATACAATCATGGATTGACAAAAATCTTTTACATCATAGATGTTAGGCAAAGAATTAGTAACTCAGAGAGCTACCTCAAGGCATGGTAAAGCTAGTCAAGATTTTGAAACTATGATTGCAACTACAAGTTTCCAAAAGCGGTTGCCCATGATTAGAATTCTCTACAAAGAATTACTAATAGAAGATAGGACTTTGAGTTCCAAGTTTGTAGTTTTCAATCATTAAAAGCAATAATTAAGTCATTGTAAGGTGAAAATTAGATTTATTTATCCTTAAAAGGACCTCAAAAAGGAGAAATCCAAATGCATTAGTAGATGTTTAAAATTTAGTCACTAAAATGTTTCTTCTTGGTATAGTTGAAGTTTGGTTCATGAACATGTAAATGAACCACTTCTTTCCTACATTTTCCCTATGAAAATAAAGCCTAGCTAGGTATAGTAGTCCTCTAGTTAGCAAACAAGTTAGTGAATTTCGGTTAAGAATGGGAACATAGTGCAAAATATATACCTTAGATGTTTGGGGCAACCTTACCTTCATGCTAGTTGAAGGTATTTTGTAGAGTCTTGAACGTGTCAAAGAATCCAACTATTTTGATAAACACAAACGGATCAAATGATATACAAAAATGGATGAAGATAACAGTTTGAAATCCACATGCTTACACTATGGATAACCAATCCGAATTAGAAAAAAAAAATGAATCGCGAGGGAATGCTAGACGGTGTTTGAAATTATACTCTTTTAGTGATAGTGGCACACAAAAATTCCCTTTTTGGATCCATGTTGAATATAATCCACTAATGAATGAAGTTGCAAATTAGAGATATGAAGTTGAATATTTATGCTTCTTTGAGGAAAAAAAACATGGGTTTAAGGATGCAAAATCCTTTCAACAACCCTTTGCATTTATTGGGAAGCTCTTGAAAAATATATCCAAGTGGATTCTTTGAGTCCATGTGACGCCATGTGATTGACCTTAGGAAAGATTCCACGTGATGGACACTTATGTGGACACTTCCAAGTTTCTTAGGACATGTACTCCCTTATCCTAGAGGTGTGTATACAAGTGGATTTCGATAGCAAATGTTATACAATTACACGGTTCTATGGAGTAGAACCCTTTGGTTCATAAATGGGAAAGCCTTGGGGTTTACTTTTATTTGTTCTTATTGAAAGGGCCCTTGAAACGTAAGGTTGACTTCTCTTCTAAGGTCTAGTACCTTGTACTTTATAGGAAGCTTCTCTTAATTACCTGACTTGTATGTGGGAGGTTGGAGTCTCCTAGTTTCGAAGGCATGTGATTTACTAATCTTGGAAACCATGTGATCAACTTAGGGACCCTTGTGATGGAGACTCCACATGTCCCCTTGTGGACTAGTTAGCCCCTTGCCCATGCATGCACGGAAACATCATCAATGAGAGTCACTACATAAAGATAATTTCCAAAAGAGGGCATCTGCATAGGACCATAGAGATCACTATGAACAAGCTACAATTTCTTAGTAGCTCGAATTGAAGCATCTTTTGCAGATGAGGAATGTTGTTTACATACATGTTTACCAGGTGCCTAAAGTTTGGGCAAAGAGGACACCATTTTAGATTTTTGCAAACATAGCAAACTCATAAAATTTAGATGACCAAAGCATGCATGCCAAAGCTTTGCATCTCACATAGCATGGGAATCATGTATTGCACATGCTGAATCTTTCATGGATTTTTCATAATCTATGACCTTATACAACCCACAAGATAAAATGCCAGAAGCAATAATCATGTCACCATTTGAGAGATCATGAATTGTAGATCTTTTAATATTACCAAATTAGGATCAAAATCAAGGATATACCGCATATAGTTTTTTGAAAACGTTATGGTCATTACAAGCTCATGGTTTAACCTTGTGGATTAACAAATGCTCATGCCATATTTATGTGCTTGATGAACAATGTTTTTCTTGATTAGCTAGATGAATTCACCATAGTATCTCTTGTTGATATATTTGTATACTCATAAGATGATCCAAAGCATGCTATACATCTCAAGACGACTTTGCAAACTCTTAGAGAACCTCAGTTGTATGGAAAGAAGAGTAAATGATTCTTTGCTAAGGATAAACTTGTGTATCTAGGAAGAGTCATATCTAAAAAGGGAATTCATATAGATGAGGATAAAGTGAAAACAATAGGTGAGTGTCCAATCCCTAAAATTGTAAGGGATGTTAGAAGTTTTCTAGGATTGGTGCAATATGAAAGAGCACATGTTAAGATTTTTCTAAGATAGCTAATGTACTCACAAAATTGAGTAGAAAGAATGTAGCATTTTTGTAGAGTGATCATTCTCAAAAAGCATTTGAAACATTGAAGCAAAAGGTCTTTGAAACTTGTGTTTTGAAAATACAAGAAATGGGAAAGCCTTTTGTGGTTGTATGTGATACAAGTGGTAGTTAGATAGGATGTATGGGATAGATAGATAGGTACATAGATAGGTAGATTGATAGATAGATAGATAGATAGATAGATAGATAGATAGATAGATAGATATATCGATAGATAGATACATAGATCATAGATAGATAGATAGATAGATAGATAGATAGAAAGATAGATAGATAGATAGATAGATAGATAGATAGATAGATAGATGGATGGATAGATAGATAGATAGATAGATAGATAGATAGATAGATAGGCAGACAGGCAGACAGACAGACAGACAGACAGACAGATAGATAGATAGATAGATAGATAGATAGATAGATAGATAGATAGATTGATTGATTGATTGACAGATGGACAGATAGATGAACAGATAGATAGACTGATAGATAGCTAGATAGATAGATAGATAGATAGATAGATAGATAGATAGATAGATAGATAGATAGATAGATAGATAGATGGATGGATGGATGGATGGATGGATGGATAGATAGATAGATAGATAGATAGATAGATAGATAGATAGATAGATAGACAAATAGATAGATAGATAAAGAGAGAGAGAGAGAAACATAGAAAGAGATAGATAGATAGAATGATAGATAGATTTATACATAGATAGATAGATAGATAGATAATTCTTCTTTCATTGTTTGCTCAAAATAAAATCATTCAAGGACTCATGAAAAAATTAATGTTAAAATATTCACATTCAAGATATATTGCCACGTCTGAAGCTAGATTAGGCTCCTAAAAGTACAAGTGATCGTTTGACATATGACAATCAGAGTGCACTTGAACGTGTATTTATTGAATATAGTTTACTTTTGAATTCTGAGTGGTGAATTGTTTTCGAAGTGTATTTATTTAATGTAGTTTACAAGTAAATTATGAATGGTGAATTCTTTCAGTCTTTGAGAATGGGTGCTATGACGTTTGAAAAATAGACTATTTAGAGTTTCCAAAGAAAACAAAAATCATTAATGGACTTATAAAAACAATAATATGAAAATATTGAGATTGGAGGTATATGGGAGGGTCTGAAGATACATTAGGCTTGCCACATTAGAAATGATCGTGTGACACACTACCATCCCGAAGTCTACAACAATAAGAGTGAACTTAGATATGTTTTTTTCTTAATATAAATAAAGTTCGGCATTCGTCTACTCTCCCGGACTTGAATTAAATAAAGAAAAGTACAAAGAAGGGGAATAGTGCCCATGGGACCCCCCAAATCCCACAAAGCAGGGGAAGCTTTCAGAGAGCTTAGGCATTACAAAGAGGGTTAATCACCCTCTCATCACCCTCATCTGGGCCCCACTTGGGTTTAAGCTTGTTATTGATCAAAAGGAGAACTTGATGGTGCCTGAAGGGGGGGATTTCTTACAGTTGACAATCCTTTTGCCAAGGAGGAACAACGATTTCTCAATTGACCACTCTTTGGGGCAGTCACCGAAGTTGATAGCACATCTTTCCTGCCAGATTTTCCATAGGACATCCCCTTTGATGGCGTTCCAGAGAGTCACAGAGCAGCCGATCGCTTCTCCCAGCAGGGCTTGCTGCCAACTGGGATGTTTCTGAAGTCTAATTTTCTTTCCAATCGTCTGCTAGAGTCTGTTGGAGTTGGGGCAGGTAAAGAAGACGTGTGAAACATCTTCGCTAGACCGGTGGCAACGCTTGCACCAGGGAGGAATCCCACAAAATTTGCTAGCCTTAAGGTTGGTCCAGATTCCATGATGAAGAATTTGCCATAAGAGGACACACTTTTTGATTTCTATGAGGAGGTGCCAGATAGCCATGAACTTCATGTCCCACCGAAGCCGTGTCCATGACAGGCACCACTTCCTATTGAGGTTAACGTGATAGTCAATCGTTTCTTTGATGTTCAGGATTTTTTGATAGGCTTTTCCCATTGTGCCATTTGAGACCAAGCAAGCTCGACGTGTCGTATCCCATGAGAAGGCAAACTTTGTGTCGGTCCCAGGCAAGACATCTGCTTTGCCAAGTGTTCCATTCTTCGTACGAAATGTTGATGCAGGGGCCAATATCCTCAAAGTTAATCCAGTGGTTGGTGTCTTGTTTCCAGAGATGTTTCCGTTTTTTGAAGCCTTTGTTCCATAACTTCTTGGCATTTTGAATGTTCCAAGATTCCACACTCCGGATGCCATGGATCGGAGACCAGATAGAGTTGTTTTGTCTGATACCGGCAGCCCACTTCCAGTCTTCATTTATTCTTGTGTAGCTTTTGACTTTATTCCAACTCTTCCATAGGGAGCACACGAGATTTGAGCCTTTTGGGAAGACGGGGATCGGGGAAAATAGCAACGTCAAGATGTCAAGACTCTTCCAATTTGGGAAACCCATGAGAGCCAACTCATTCTTGTTTCTGAAGATCAACTTGGCCCAAGAGGCCTCCTTGTTGCACCAAGCCTTACTCATCAATTTGGCCGCCAATTTGTTAGCCATGCACCCAATGTCCAGGATACCAAGTCCTCCACTATCTCTATGGCTGGTGCAGATGGACCATTTGATTTAAGGCACCCCCTTCCTATTGTGGTCGCCCGTCCAAAGGAAGTTTCTACAAATACTATCCGGTTTGGACAGATCTTCCTCTTTTAGCCTCCAACAAAAAAGGATATAAATGCTAGATGATAAGAGGAACGTGTTGATAACCATAGCACGACCAACAAGATTGATTTGCATACCTCTCCAATAGTTAAGCTTGTTTTTGAGTTTGGCCAGCACCCAGTTCCACCGCTGTTCCAAAGAGACGCCCAACCCTAAGGGAATCTCAAGAAGCCGAAAACTTTGGCCCTGCGGAATGATTTGACAGCCATGATCAATGAGAAGGTCGGGTTGTGACCCAACAATAGCTCTAAAGGCGTTCTTAGAGTGGTTGATTGTGGATCGAGAGGCTTCACAAAAGGTAGCCAGACACCTCGAGAACGTCTCTAGGCTGGTACTATCATTGTGAACAAACGCGTGAACTTAGATATGTTGTTACTGTATGTAGTGTGCTACATCATTGCTTATCTTATCGTTGATGCTGTTAATACTTTTGATCTTGTCTATGTACATTAGTGTGGGTGGTTGGCCTTCTGCTTCTTGAAGTGGTAGTGAGGGCTTAGGCCCGCTCTATTCCATGACATCTATGGTCCTACGGCGAGTGTAATGCATTGGCACCCTATTAAAGAAGATGCCTTTGAGAATGTGTTCCTAATGTTAGGCTTCAAGCAATCTAACCGTTGATTTGTGGCATATTGAGAGTCACATGGGTACTATGCCCATTCCACAGTATAGTTGTTCTTCCAATCAATTCAAGCAAAGGGAGATTATACTTTGATCGTAATTCCTCTTAAAAAGGAACATTTGCAATCATATGAATGCTTAATTGTTTTGGTATGGTAGATAGCATGAATGGTCCTGTGTATATCTATGGATGTGCGTGACGTCTTCCTGAAAATAATTCGCGCAAGGTGAGCAATAACTAGGATACTTGGGTGTGGTGAAGGTAGCATGTTGTACTACACATATGGTCCATGTGGCGGGAAGAAGTCACTACCTCGAAGAGAAATTTATTGGCAAGGGATGTATGTATGTGAGTGATGTATGGAAGGGATTCATATCATGTATATTTTTAAGGTTGAAAGAGTGAGAGTGTGACTAGATCCTTTAGTATGAGGATGGTTTGTTTTTGTCAACACAGTTCACCCAAAGTCTAATATCCCCGGGCTTGAATGTAGTGAAAGAATAATTGTACACCTGAAGGGCATAGTACCCATGGAACCATCCATATCGCACTAAATGATTACATTCCCAAAGCATTACATGGAAAGGTCTCTACCAAGGCATCTAGAATCAACGGCTTTGGTATGTTCAACCATGTTGAACAAACTCAATGACCTCTGACATCATTTAGAGTTTTCAAAGAAAACAAGAATCAATGGCGTGGTATTCTTTCAATCACTTGATGCAAAAGGAGATTAAGCTTTGTTTGAGCTTCCTATTATAAGAAAAAAAATTGGGATCTTATGAATGATTAGTTGTTTTGTTCTGTCAATGACCTCCAACAAATAGATCATTTGGAGTTTCCAAAGAAAACAAGAATCATTGTCGGGGTATTCTCTTAACCCGCTTTTTAATATAGTTCTTCTTTCGTTGTTTGCTCAAAGACAAAAAAATAATGGACGGACTTATAAACATAATAATATTAAAATATTCACATTGAAGGTATGTTGGCACGTCAGAAGTTGGATTAGGCTCGTCACATTACAAATGGTCCACTTCGACGTGTATTTATTGAATGGAGTTCACTTATGAATTGTGAATGGTGAATTGTTTCGGTCTATCAGATGGCATGAATGCTCTTCCGTTTTTGTGTGGGCGAGGGGAGCAGTAACTAACATATACAGTAAACATGAATGAGGTTGCTAGTTCAATGAGTGAGGTTGCTAGTTCAATGAGACATTCCTTCCTTCCTTCATTTAATGGAACATATTGGCAACGTTTTGTTAGTTTGGTTTCAATGGGACCTAAATTTTGTTGTGATGGCACCTATCTATCATTGGTGCTCCTTTTCGCGACACATGCGTGCACGAGATGGAAGGGCAAAGTGATGGAAGGATGATTGATAATAATACTTGATGGGGAAAGTATCTCAACCCCTAAGCAACGACGAAGCGTGAATGACCTCCATAGGTATCCTTCTTTGACCTCTGCACACCAAAAATGCTCTTACTCAGAGCTTATGCAGAGAACTCCAGTGAGCTTTTGTAAACCTGTAGTAGACACCAAGAGCTTTCGAACAAAACAAATTTCACTTCAAATGGATGCTTACACAAGGAGAAACAATGTCTACAACATGAGCTAGTTGAATGCTCACAACTGCCAGTCAAGCAGATACCTCACTTCACTCCAGCAAGCTTTTCTCAGAGATTATACAGAGAATGAATCTCAAACTTGGGTCAACTTTAGAGGACTCTAATAGCTACCCAATGACACCAAAATCATAGCAAATGGATACATAGAGAAGGAGAACCAGCCCTTACAACAGAGAGCAAAATATTTCCAACAGAGCCTACACACCAAGAGAGATATCAATCACACAACTTCACTAAAATGAATGTTGCTCCCAGATTACTCAGAGAATAATCGAGAGACTTTGTGAGCTTAAAATAGACTCTAATATCTATCCAATGAGACAAGAATTACATCAAATGGATACAATATGAGGGAGAACCAATGCTAACAACTCAGGGGTAGAGAGTTGCAACACTGCCTGCGCACACACATAGATATGCCTACTAAAAGAAAACAAACAAGCAAGCAAGGGGCTAGTTTAAGCAGGGGGCTTGCTTATCACAACTCCAGCACTTAGTGCTCACTTTACATGAGCTAAAACTCCACAAAGATGGGCCAAAAGAAGTCGGGATACATGCTCCTTTTATAGTGAGAAGTGTGCCCCTAAAATCTAGGAACTACCTTTCCAAATCAGCCTCCTAACTTGGAGGACTTAGTTGAGATGACTTGGGGAGTGGTTGAGTGACTTTTCTTGATGGAATCTCGTGGCTTTTGGCTTCCTTTGATTGCTCCACATGTCCATAAAAGATTCCCCACGAATTTGTAGCTTGAAGCTTGACTTTTAACACTCCCCCTCAAGCTTCATTTCTTCGTCCTCATCCAAGCTCCTTCATGCTGATGCATTGCTTGAATTTTGAAATCTTCATCCCATCCAAAGCCTTTGTAAACATGTCCGCAACTTGGTCCTTGGTACCAATATGATGTACTGAAACTTCCTTGGATATCACCTTTTCCCTTATGAAGTGATAGTGCACTTCAATATGCTTGGTTCTAGCATGATAGACAGGATTCGATGCTAGATGAATGCTACTCATGTTGTCACAAAAAATTGGATATGTGTCAACCTGCAAATTAAGCTCCATAAATAACTTCTTAATCCACATTAGCTCACATGTGACTTGAGCCAAAGCTCTATACTCAGCCTCCGTGGAAGATAATGCCACCGTGGGTTGCTTCTTTGAAATCCATGAGATGATCTTGCTACCTAGCATGACTAGGTAACCACTTGTACTTCTTCTATCCTCCTTCGAACCGGCCCAATCGGCATCAGAATAAGCTTTGACCTGCATATCATCATCAAATGAATAGAACAATCCTTCATTTATAGTGGCCTTGAGATATCGTAACATTCTTCTTGCAGCTTGCAAGTGTGTAGTCCTTGGACTATGCATAAATTGTGATAACACTCCAACTCCATATGCTATGTCGGGCCTAGTTATTGTGGCATAATTGAAAGATCCTACAATAGATCGATACAAGGTTACATCCTCTAATGGCTCTCCATCAATGGAGCTTAGCTTTACATTAACTTCCATGGGATTTGAAATAGGCTTGCAATGTAGCATCCCAAACCTCTCAAGTAGGTCTAGAATATAATTCCTTTGTATGAGCATAATACCTTCTTCTTTGTATACAACTTCAATGCCAAGAAAATACCTAAGATCTCCAAGATCAGAGATCCTAAACTCCTTTCCAAGCTTTGCCTTGATCTCCTCAATGCCCTTTGTATCATTACCTGTAATGATAAGATCATCTACATACACGCACATGTAGACTACAAGTTCTCCTCTTTGTTTGATGAAGAGAGATGGATCCACCTTGCATTGATTGTAACCACATTTGATCAAATAGTCCACCAATCTTTGGTTCCAAGCCCTTGGAGCTTGCTTTAGGCCATAAAGTGCCTTCCTCAACCTACAAACATGATGTGGAAACTCTTTATGAACAAAACCTAGTGGTTGCTCCATGTATACCTCTTCTTCCAAGTCTCCATTGAGAAAGGCATTCTTGATATCCAATTGGAAAAGCTTCCATCCTTTGCTAGCAGCCATTGCAATGAGTGTCCTAATGGTGCTCATCTTTGCCACGGGGCTGAATGTCTCTTCAAAGTCCACTCCATAGGTTTGTGCAAAACCCTTGGCCACCAATCTTGCTTTGAACCTAGAAATAGATCCATCTGAATTCCTCTTTACTTTATACACCCACTTATTACCTATTACCTTCATGTTATCCTTCTTGGGCACTAGAGTCCATGTTTGATTCTCCTCAAGTGCGTCGATCTCTTCTTGCATTGCCTCTTTCCATTCGGTGTACCTGCTTGCATCTTCATAGCAATCGGGCTCATGATCTTCTACTACTTTGTTCATATATGCATAATGAGTTGCCATGTATGAATCATAAGTAAACCTTTGAGTTGGATACTTAACTCTAGAAGACTTCCTTTCTTCACCTTTTGGAGGAATAAACCTCCTTTGCCTTGGGAACTTGATCTCTTTCTTTGACGTGGCTTCTTTCTCCATCATGTGTCCTTCATCATCTTCAACTTCATTACCTTCTTCATCCAACTCCACCAATGTTGCTTTGCCTTTGTTGATTGATTGTGCTTCATAGCTTGATGAAGATCTCCCCCTCCATGGTGAGTTCATGCTTGAACTATCTTCATTGATGGAACACCTTGGGCCGCTTAGCTCTAGGTCGATTTGTTCTTCATCATGTCCATGCTTTTCTTCTTCATAGTCCTGCATACAATCTTACTTCTTATACCAAGGGAGTAGCTCATCAAATGCTACATCCCTTGATATCCTCAAGTCCTTTGTGTTTGGGTTGAAGCACCTGTAACCTTTATGATCATTTGAATATCCTAGAAACACACACTTTTCTGCCTTTGGTTGTAGCTTGTGCCTCAATTCACTTGGCACATGTACATAACAAGTACATCCAAATATCTTCAAGTGGGAAAGATCAGGTTTCTTACCATAATAGGCTTGATATGGTGTAAAGCCATGGATCCCTGAGGTAGGAGCCCTATTCATAAGATACACGGCGGTATTTGCTGCATCACTCCAAAACATGTTAGGTACATTCATCTCATTAAGCATTGCTCTAGCGATCTCGGCAATGTATCTATTCTTTCTCTCTGCTACTCCATTTTGTTGGGGTGTGTACCTGCATGTTACTTGCCTCTTGATGCCTTGATCCATTAAAAAATCAGAAAACTCAATTGAGAAATATTCTCCCCCTCCATCGGACCTTAGCTTCTTGATATATGTACCTGTTTCCTTCTCTACCATTGCCTTGAATGCTTTGAAACATGTAAACACATCTGATTTGTTTTTTATGAAATAAACCCAAACCATCCTTGTGCAATCATCTATAAAAGTGACAAAGTACTTGTTACCTCCAATGGATTGCTCTTTGGTTGGCCCCCACACATCTGTATGTATCAACTCCAATGGATGTTGGCTTATGTAGCCACTCTTCTTGAATGGAAGTCTCGCTTGCTTCCCTAGTTGACAAGATTCACATAAATGCTTCATACCTTGTCCTTGGAAGTTGGGAAGACCTTCAACCAGCCTCTTGAATTGCATTTCCTTCATTCTTTGTATGTTGATGTGACCTATCCTCTTGTGCCACAAGTCCAACTCCGAAATCCTCTTGTTTCCATATGTGAAGTAGACATGTTGAGTGGAATGAGAATTTACCTCCAAGGTGAAGAGTCTCCCTTGCTTCTTTCCTCTTGCTATGACCTTGTAACCTTGCTTAGGGTTCTCCACAAAGCATCCACCTTTGTTGAACCTTACTTGATAGCCTCTTTCAACCATTTGCCCAACGGACACCAAGTTCTTTGTGATAGTAGGTACATGCAAGACATCCTTGAGACATCTTCCTTCCTCCTTGTCATCCAAAGCTACATCTCCAACATGGGAGATCTCATGGGCTGTATCATCACCTGTTTCTACATGTCCTTTACCTTTGGGAACATGTAGATTAGTAAACCAAGAAGCATTGCAACTCATATGGTTGCTACATCCACTATCAATATACCAAGTGTTATCTACTTTGCTTGAATTCCCATTCATGTGCATCATCAAGAGATTGTCATTTTCTGAACTTGTAGAAGCATAATTACCTTGGCCTTTGTATGAAGAACCTTGATTATAGCTCCTTTGGTTTCCTCCTTGGTAGCAATCTCTAGCATAGTGGCCAAACTTGCCACATATGTAACATCCTTCACCATCTTCATTCGTGTTTTGTTGATGTCGTCCTCCTCTTCCTCTTGTTCTTCCTCTCCCTCTTTGTGATGAGGTGCCTTGGTCATGTCCTTGATTGCTTGAGTGGCCTTGCCTTCCTCCAAACCTTCCTTTTCCCCTTCCTTGTCCTCGTCTTCCTTTGCCCCTTTGATTACCTGCATAGAAAACTTGTGCATCCTTGCTTTTAGTTGAACTTCCACCTATGTTCATTTCTTCGGTGACCATGAGAGCAACCAATTGCTCAAAATCGGGAAGATTATCCCTTACATATACTGAAGTGGTAAAGGGTTTCCACTTCTCATCATCTCTCAAACCATTGAGAGTATAAGCCACAAGATCGTCATCGTCTACGTGGCTTCCAATGGATCCCAATGCATCTGATAACTCCTTGACCTTAAGTATGTAGTCATTTATGCTACTCCCTGAGCTCATTCTTGAGTTGGATCTTCCTTGCTTTGGTGCTTGTTGAATAAAGCCTTTCAAGTGTCTCCCATACCTTCATGCTTGAATCCAAGTCTTGGATATGGCCGATCATGCTATTGCTAATGTGTTGGGAAAGGATAAAGATAACCCTCTTGTCTCTTTCATTCCATTCCCTAAAGGTCCTTCTTTGGTCATTGGTTGGATTCTCATCCAACCTAGGTCTTGGTTCACTTCCACTAATCAACCCCCAAAGGCCCTTGCCCATAAGATAGTTGGAGACCCTAAATCTCCATGGTTGATAGTTCCCTTTGTCTAGCTTTTCAATTTGAGTGTTGAAGTCTCCCATATCTAGTCTTTGATACTTGACCTAGCCCTTGGCTAATGCTCCAATGTGTGTAAAATGAAAATGAGGCTCTGAGGTTACCTCAATCCAAAGCTTTCCTTAGATGGACACCTTGTGCTCTTTGAAACTTTGAGTAGAATAGCTCCCCCTTGATGTGAGCTACCTCCAAGAAGCTTTTGTTGATGCATATCTTAAACCACCAACTCCAAGAGGTCTTCTTGCTTGTATGTGATGCCTCCAAGATGCCCAAATGCTCTGATACCACTGATGGGGAAAGTATCTCAACCCCTAAGCAACGACGAAGCGTGAATGACCTCCACAGGTATCCTTCTTTGACCTCTGCACACCAAAAATGCTCTTACTCAGAGCTTATGCAGAGAACTCCAGTGAGCTTTTGTAAACCTGTAGTAGACACCAAGAGCTTTCCAACAAAACAAAGTTCACTTCAAATGGATGCTTACACAAGGAGAAACAATGTCTACAACATGAGCTAGTTGAATGCTCACAACTGCCAGTCAAGCAGATACCTCACTTCACTCCAGCAAGATTTTCTCAGAGATTATACAGAGAATGAATCTCAAATGGGTCAACTTTAGAGGACTCTAATAGCTACCCAATGACACCAAAATCATAGCAAATGGATACATAGAGAAGGAGAACCAGCCCTTACAACAGAGAGCAAAATATTTCCAACAGAGCCTACACACCAAGAGAGATATCAATCACACAACTTCACTAAAATGAATGTTGCTCCCAGATTACTCAAAGAATGATCCAGAGACTTTGTGAGCTTAAAATAGACTCTAATATCTATCCAATGAGACAAGAATTACATCAAATGGATACAATATGAGGGAGAACCAATGCTAACAACTCAGGGGTAGAGAGTTGCAACACTGCCTGCGCACACACATAGATATGCCTACTAAAAGAAAACAAACAAGCAAGAAAGGGGCTAGTTTAAGCAAGGGGCTTGCTTATCACAACTCCAGCACTTAGTGCTCACTTTACATGAGCTAAAACTCCACAAAGATGGGCCAAAAGAAGTCGGGATACATGCTCCTTTTATAGTGAGAAGTGTGCCCCTAAAATCTAGGAACTACCTTTCCAAATCAGCCTCCTAACTTGGAGGACTTAGTTGAGATGACTTGGGGAGTGGTTGAGTGACTTTTCTTGATGGAATCTCGTGGCTTTTGGCTTCCTTTGATTGCTCCACATGTCCATAAAAGATTCCCCATGAATTTGTAGCTTGAAGCTTGACTTTTAACAATACTTAACAATGATTGATGACACCATAGCAAGGGAAAGTGGTGTTAAGTAGGATAGAAGTATTTACGCACGATAAACCTGTAAGAGGAAGCGGTATAGATCTGTTATGATATCTTTGAGAAATCGATTGACGCTTCAAGGATGATAATCCATGCATATGATATGTGGGATAATAGACGTTTTTCTCAACTGGCGAAGTAAAGTACAGTTATGATAAAAGTTTAGTGATCCATAGAATTGCAATCTTTAAGAGCATGCCCTAGGTATAGATAATTATATGATCATTCATATAGGTTTTTTCTTGATATAGTATAAGTTTGGTTCCGGAATATGTGAATGAACCACTTCTTTCCTACATTTTCCCTAGGACAATAATGCCTAGTTGGACATAGTACTCCTCTAGTTAGCAAAAGAGTTAGTGAATTTTGGTTAAGAATTTACACATAGTAGAAAATATAAACCGTGGATGTTTTTTTCAACCTTGACATCACGCTATTTGAATGTATTTCGAAAACTGTTGAACTGATCAAAGAATCCAACTATTTTGACAAATGCTTGCCTAAGTGATGTACAAAAATGAATGAAGATAACATTTTAGAATCCATATAACTCACATGCCTAAGTGATCTTTTACACTTTAAGTTTCCAAGAATTTATACTTGAACGAAATTCTAGGTTTGATATTTAACCAAATATCATATTTAGAGATCTTGTTGTCTTCATTTGGATCTTGTTTGCGAATGCGAATCTCGAAACAGAACTGATGGTTACAAGAATGCAAACAAATGTGTGTGTGTGTGTGGTAGAGAGAGAGAGAGGGAGGAAGAGAGAGAGAGGAGAAAAAGAAGAAGAAGAAGAAGAAGAAGAAGAAGAAGAAGAAGAAAAAGAAGAAGAAGAACGACAACAACAACAAGAAATATCAATTGCAATTGTGGAGAACAAGATCCATAAAGAAGATATTTGTGTAAATACCAAACCTAGAATTTTGTTCAAGTATAAATTCCTGGAAAAGCTTGTTAAGATTCAGATTCCACAAAGATTCTAGAAATATGATAGCAACTGTAAGTTTTCGAAAGTTGATGTCAAATATTAGAATTATCTACAAAGAAGTTATAGTTAAAGATGATAGGATTTTGAACTGCAAGTATGGAGTCTGCAATCATTACAAGTTGTAATTAAGATAGCATAAGGTGAAAAAATATCTACTTGTCCTTAAAAAAACCTCACAAAGGACAAATCCAAAAGCATTAGAGGATGCTTGGAATTTAGTCACTACAATGTATGAAGAAGGATTCTTGACTCCTCTAAAACTTTTTGAGCAAGTAAACAAGTGAAGTAAAAACAGATAAGAATCATTTCTTTGTTTAATGATTCTATAAGATTCCAGTCTTTGAGGGCATGCCCTAGGTATAGATAATTATACGATAATTCATATAGGTCTTTTCTTGATATAATAGAAGTTTGGTTCCTAAATATGTGAATGAACCACTTCTTTCCTATATTTTCCCTAGACAATTAAGCCTAGTTGGACATAGTATTCCTCTCATTAGAAAAAGAGCTAGTGAAATTCAGTTAAGAATTCGAACATAGTAAGAAATATATAACTTGGATGTATTTTTCAACCTTGACTTCATGCAATTTAAAGGTATTTTGAGATTCTTGAGCTAATCAAAGAATCCGACTATTTTGAATATAGCAATTTAGAATCCATATGTTTCACATGCCTAAGTGATCTTTCACACTATGAGTTTCGATTTTTGGAAATAGTTATAAATATCTTACTATTTTTGGAAGAACGAATAACAAAAGATGTTTATAACTATTTCTAGAAGATATCTAAAGATTAAAGAGTATATTGTATCCCATCAAAAAACCACATAGATATTCCACTTTGACCACTTTCATTATTGAATAGAGATGTTCTATCCATCTATTGAAGGAAAATGGCAACCAAGAAATCCACTGATTTCAATAAACTAAATGTAAAAAGTATGTTACATCTAAGAGAAAGTGATTTTGGAAGGAACTATGAGAGACTCATCTTCCTTTAAGAACAAGGTAGGGTGTGAGTTGATTGATGAATCTATAACAATATATTAAGTTAACAAATAGAATAGGTCTAATTTTTTTATCTAGTCCCGCTATCCAAAGCAACAAACCCAAGAGAGCATACTTATTGTCTTTACGTACCATACAAATACATACCATTCACTACAACATATGAGGGGCATACCGACGTTCTCCATACCAGCGGTCATGGCTCGACATCGGTATGACCGTTGAAAATGCTTGAAAATCACGGATGGAATACCAATGGTATGAGCGTCGATATATGCGTCGGTAATTTTTAGTAAATTATCGACGCTTATACCGAGGGTACCGACACTCATACTGATGCTTATACCGAGGCAACATTTTAACCGGACCCGAGAGCAACAAATTGACATTTGCTCGCGTTTTGAACCAAAGTCTGCTACTGTCGAGTTTGCGCATGGGAACTACATTCTGAGCATATTTTGTACACACATCTCTCTCTTTCCCTCCCTCTCTCTCTCTACGCACACCTCTCTATTTCTCTAGATCTGAAAGTTTGGTGAATATCACACACACTATGGCACCCTTTCTCTTTCTTTGTGTTTTCCCTTGTCTAATTTCTCTTCTCTTTAGTTTTGCAAGAGCTTTTTGGTGTGAGTTCTTTGGAGTTCAACGGAGGAAAACATTAAATGGACTTTGATGACAACGCTCCAAACAATTACATCGAGGTAAGTGATTGTTTTGTTTTTTATTGATATAGAATGAGATAGAGAGAGAGATAGAGAGAGAGAGATAGAAGAAAGAGAGAGATATAGAGAAACATAAAGAGCAAGAGAGAGAGAGAGACAGAGAGAGAGAGAGTGAAAGAGAGAGAGGAAAGAGAAAGATAG
>CM035415.1:106206174-106231174 GCA_020310875.1 Ceratopteris richardii
CAAATGATATACACAAACGGATGAAGATAACAGTTTGAAATCCACATGCTTACACTATGGATAACCAATCCGAATTAGAAAAAAAATGAATCGCGAGGGAATGCTAGTGACGGTGTTTGAAATTATTCTCTTAGTGATAGTGGCACACAAAAATTCCCTTTTTGGATCCATGTTGAATATAATCCACTAATAAATGAAGTTGCAAATTAGAGATATGAAGTTGAATATTTAGGAATTGGGTGCTATCCAAGCTGGATAGCAAACTAAATCATTGGAAAGGTATGCAAGTCAACTTGGCAGGGCGTGCTATGGTTGTTAACACTTTTATGCTTTCTACAACTATTTACTTTATCTCGTGTTGGAGACCTAAGGGGAAAGACTTGGCCAAAGTGGAAAGAATCTGCAGAAACTTCCTTTGGACTGGGGACCCCAACAGGAGGGGGATTCCCAAAATCAAATGGGAAACTTGCATTAGCCCAAAAGACTCAAGGGGCTTGGGAATCCTGGATATCGCTGGGTTGGCTGACATGCTAGCGGCAAAGTGGCTTATCAAGGCTTGGAGCAATAGTGAGTCCTCTTGGGCTAAATTGATCTTCAGAAACATGGAAGACCTTACCTTAGTTGGCCATCCTGGTTGGAAGGACATAGGGATTCTCACGCTTTTGTTCTCCCCCCACCCGGTGTCCCCTAAAGGCTCTAGCTGGTGTGTTCTTTATGGAAGAGTTGCAACAAGGCCAAACAATTCATAAGAATCAGCGAGGAGTGGAAGTGGGCGGCTGGGATAAGACAAAATGACTCTATCTGGTTCCCGATCGGTGGCATTAGGGGGGTGGAGTCTTGGAACCTCCAAATTGCAAAGCGGTTATGGAACAAGGGGTTCAAACAGTGGAAACAACTCTGGAAACAAGAGACCAGCCAGTGGATTAGGTTCGAAGACTTGGACCCAAGACTTAGAGTTACCCTAGAGGAATGGACTCTTCTTCAAGGCAGGTGTTTAGCATGGGACCGCGCAACTACCCACCTTCTCTGTGGTTAGGATCTTCCTTGCCTGGAGGGCCTCAAATGGAGCAATGGAAAGAAACTATCCAGAATCCCCAGCTTCAAAGAGAACTCAGATGTTCATCACACTCTTAACAAGAGATGGTGCCTTTCTTGGACCAAACTTCGTTGGGAACTAAAGTTCATGTCTATTTGGCACCCCCTGATTGAGATCAAAAAGTCCGTTCTCATGTGGCAGATCTTGCACAAAGGTATCTGGTCTAATGCAAGGGCTAACAAAATTTGTGGTGTGCCGCCATGGTGCAAGCATTGCCATCGATGCATCGAAGATTAACTCACCTGTTCTTTGATTGCCCCAAGTCCCGTGTTATCTGGCATCACGTGTCCCGGATATTGAGACTCACGCACCAAATCAATTGGCAACAGGTGTTGTTGGGTGAGGCGTTCGGCTGCTCATCGAGGCTGTGGAATGCCATCAGGGGTGAGACCCTTTGGAAGATTTGGAGGGAGCGATGTGCTATCAATTTTGGCCAAACTCCTAAGGAATGGTCCATCGAGAAATCCTTGTTTTTTCTAGGTAAAAGGATCTCTCGAGATAAGAGATCTCCACCGTTTAGACACCATTGTATTTATCTCCTTGAAAAAAACAAGTTGAAACCCAAATGGGTCCCACATGAGGGTGATGATAGATTTATCCACCTCATTTGTAATGCCCTCTAGCTTCACATACTCCTCCCCGGCATTGTGGGATTTGGGGGTTCCCTTGGGCACTAGTCCCATTCATTTGTAAATTTTCTTCTTTATTTTAATTAAATTCTCGGAGAATAGGCTAAGGCCGAACTTCCTTTTATTAAAAAAAAAAAGTTGAATATTTATGCTTCTTTGAGGAAAAAAACATGGGTTTAAGGATCCAAAATCCTTTCAACAACCCTTTGCATTTATTGGGAAGCTCTTGAAAAATATATCCAAGTGGATTCTTTGAGTCCATGTGACGCCATGTGATTGACCTTAGGAAAGATTCCACGTGATGGACACTTATGTGGACACTTCCAAGTTTCTTAGGACATGTACTCGCTTATCCTAGAGGTGTGTATATAAGTGGATTTCGATAGCAAATGTTATACAATTACACGGTTCTATGGAGTAGAACCCTTTGGTTCATAAATGGGAAAGCCTTGGGGTTTACTTTTATTTGTTCTTATTGAAAGGGCCCTTGAAACGTAAGGCTGACTTCTCTTCTAAGGTCTAGTACCTTGTAATTTATAGGAAGCTTCTCTTAATCACCTGACTTGTATGTGGGAGGTTGGAGTCTCCTAGTTTCGAAGGCATGTGATTTACTAATCTTGGAAACCATGTGATCAACTTAGGGACCCTTGTGATGGAGGGTCCACATGTCCCCTTGTGGACTAGTTAGCCCCTTGGACAAGGATCTATATATATTTCACGGGTTGATACATGCATCTCTATTCCTAGTGTGTTCTTGCTAGATAAAGTTTTTCATTGATTGTTTATGACTGAATGGTCCCTCCAGAACAATGGTATAAGAGACAAATTGATATGGATATTTTTTATTACGATCTAGTTAGATCTTGATGGAATCACATGAGGATTTTCAATGATCTAGTTAGATCTTGATGGAATCACATGAGGTTCCCTTTTTACTCCTTTTTCAATGATCCATGGCTTTACTTATATTCTTGATGCCTCCATTCTTCAATCATAAGTTTATTCCAAAGAAAATCTTCAACCATAAGATTTAATAATATATCCAAATGGATTCTTGGAGTCCATGTGACGCCATGTGATTGACCTTAGGAAAGATTCCACGTGATGGGCACTTGTGTGGACACTTGTAAGTTTCTTAGGACATGTACTCCCTTATCCTAGAGGTGTGTATATATGTGGAGTTGGATAGTAAATGTTATACAATTACATGGTTCTATGGAGTAGAACCCTTCGGTTCATAGTTGGTAAAGCCTTGGGGTTTACTATTTATTTATTCTTATTGAATGGGTCCTTGAAACTTAAGGTTGACTTCTCTTCCAAGGTCTAGTACCTTGTAATTTATAGCAATCTTCTCTTAATCACCTGACTTGTATGTGAGAGCTTGGAGTCTCCTAGTTTAGAAGGCATGTGATTTACTAATCTTGGAAACCATGTGATCAACTTAGGGACACGTTTGATGGAGGTTCCACATGTCCCCTTGTGCACTAGTTAGCCCCTTGGACAAGGAGATATATATAGTTTAGGGGTCGATACATGCATCTCTATTCCTAGTGTGTTCTTTCTAGATAAAGTTTTTTGTTGATTCTTTGTGACTCAATGGTCCCTCCAGAACAATGGTATGAAAGACAAATTGATATGGATCTTTTTTATTATGATCTTATGCTATAGCTTACGTGAGTTTTTGAATGATCTAGTTAGATCTTGATGGAATCACATGAGGTTCCCTTTTTTACTCCTTTTTGAATGGTCCATGGCTCTAGTTATATTCTTGATGCCTCCATTCTTCAATCATAAGTTTATTCCAAAAAAATCTTCAACCATAAGATTGAATAATTTGTTGGTATAGTCCATTCCTATGAATACTTGTAACATGAGAGATAGGAGGATACTTTACACTATGAGTTTCCACTTTAGGATATAGCTATAAAGATCTTAATCTTTCCTAAAGAGCAAGTAAAACATATTTAAACCAAGTAGAACATTCAATATCTAGATTGATCCCGATGGGTTTTAATATCTTAATTTAGAGTCTCAAATGTATGTAAACGTTTGAAAGAACATTGAACCCACTTTATATAAGCTGTTCAGAGCCTCTAGAGACTAAACAAGATCCTCATAAAAAACCACATAGATATTTCCTTTATACCACTTGCATTGTTGGATAGACATGTTTTATCCATCTATTCAAGACAAACACAAGCAAGAAATCCACCCATTTTACTAGCCTAAATGTAAAAAATATGAAGAGAAAGTGGTTTTAGAAGGGAGTATGAGAGACTCCTCTTCCTTTAACAACAAGATAGGATTTGACTTGATATATGAATTTAATAAGAATATATTGCGTTAACAAATAGATTCCATTTTAGTTTTTAGGTTCATGCACAAGTGGTTCACAACAATGGACAAAGATAGAAATTTATCCAAAGACACTTAGGATCCACCTACTTTAGATTTTTATTCTATGGAGGACAATTTTTCACATAGCTAAAATAGTTAAAAAATAGGCAAGCATCTTCTATTCCAGCGTTGTAATTATTTTCATATTTTGCACTTGATTTAACATTTCATATCCAAAACTAGATAAGGCATTAAATGACTCAAGCTATGGATTAAACAACACTTGCATTCTAGTTCTTTTGAGAGTTGATGTGGTAAGGATTCCGCTTCGTAATAAAGAGGAAAATTAGAGAGATCTAGACCATGATCAATGATACTAATCATGGGGCATGAGAGAATGATCTATGATTCTTTGAGATGGTATGGAATGAACCCAAGAATTTCTGGTCAATAACAATAGACTATGTGAGCTTCTTAATGAAAGTTATCCCACTCAAAGTGTTCTTTTCCACCCTCATAACCAACAAACCCAAGAGATCCTACTTATTGCCTTCTAAATTTAAGAAAACTTTAGTATGCAAAATTGAATTTCTAAATAGCCAAAAACATTACATGAAATGGATACAATATCAAGAGGGAAATATGAATAACACTCAAAGCTTACTAGCTTCTTGAAAGAAATAATAGTTTATGAGCTATGGCTAGTCAAATTATGAGAGAAATACTTGATCAAGTAGGGGGACTGATAAGAAAAATGTAGTACTTCTTCAATCACAAGTTATCCTCAATCACAAGCTTTGGGTCACTAATGAATTGTAGAATAGGGGAAAAGTAGAACTTCCACAAGATAAAAGAAAATCTGACATGCAAGAGTAGATGATACATGAATCATAGAAAAAGAAGTTCTTGTATTATAGATTTGATTCAATCAATACATTAGCTTCAGAAAGTAGCTTCATGATGAAGCATCAACCTCCCATACACCCCCATGCTATCACAATCTCTTTCACATGTGCACCATCAATCCCACTCTTGCTCTCACTCTCATTGTTATGCTCAATCTCAATTATAAGGTAATACTTTGATTTCTTGCTCGTTATGATGGAGCAAATACCTTTCAATATACTTGATCAGCTCTCAAAGAAGTGTATGGTTTCCAAAATTTATAAAAAATCATCATGTTGCACACAAAAATTCAAAAAATCATACTAGACATATCATTCTAATGCCTCTTTTGATCTCTGCTAGCTTGGATGAGTCCAATCCTTTGGTGAACATGTCAAGATACTAATCCTTAGTATTTATATGTTTCTAATTCACCACCATAGCCAACACCTTCTCTCAGATGTCATGAAAATCTACCTCTATGTGTCTGCTTCTAGCATGGAACATAGGATTGCTAGATATGTACAACCTACACCATTTGTCACAAATGATTCGAAATTGATTTCCTCAAAAACTTAATTCAACCATAATCTTCTTCAGCCACATAATCTCACATCTATCTTGTGCTAGTGCTCTATATTCAGCTTCTTTTCAAGATATGCTAGCTACAAGTTGCTTCTTGGAGTTGGAGTTAGATGTCTATAGAAGCACATGAACAACACAGGGAAAAAGAAGAAGCTTTGAGCACAGCACACAATACTGAATGTATTAGCACTAGAATGTACAAAGATAAGTAACTCATTAGGGCTATAGGCATATATACAAGGGGGGGAAACCTTCCTAAAGAGGGAAAAAAGTGCCCCGACAGATATCAACAAATCCCCCTTGGGAACGATGTGGTGAACAAGGAGCAGGCACTCATGTATAAGAAAGTGCCAAGCTATGTCGAATCACCCTAGGAAAGGAAGTAAGCCCAAAGCTTTGCGGAAAGCTTCAAACTTCTCCCTAGCTAGAGACTTCATGAAAAGGTGTGCAATGTTCTCCTACATGGGCACAGATGCCAAGCTGATCTCTCCAGCAGAGAAAATCTCCCGGACATAATGATAATGCACCTCAATGTGCTTAGTGTGAGCATGGAACCGAGGGTTCCTCACAACTGCGAATGCACTCGAACTGTCAGTGAAGATGGTGGTGGTAGAATATTGACCAACACCTAAATCATCCATAAGGCGTTGTCGCGAGTATTCGTTACAAGGAGGAAGAAGTACAAAAGAAAAATCTTGAATGTACTAAGCAGTAATGAAATTCTTATCACACCAGGTTCTACGGTCACGTTAAGCTTCTACAGAGATCTAGTAATTACTTTTACATGTAGAATTTCCGCAAGTTAAATGAGGTGAACATAGTGGAGTTGTTTTGAACCTGTACTGACTTGAATACCAACAAAAGAATTGTTTCTCTCCTTTTCCTTTCCTTGTTATCAAAGGCAGCGTCACTTTAAGAGAAGTTCATCTAGTGATTTCAGATAAATCCATTCATTGGGTTTAAAGACTATAATATTCGTAAGATTTACTTTATGTTTCCGTGGAGAAGCAAAAGTTTCGCTATGGCTAACATATATGCTTTTCGTATTGATGATGCAGTTTGCTTACATAAGAATGTATACACATCGAAAATTTCTGCATTCACGCTATGCAAGTTTCAGCTATTTGTTTCATCTTATTGTGAAAAGTCATGAACTCTATTTAGTAGTGAAACCTTGTTACATACAAAAGCATAAAAAAGAAAACATAAAGTTCCGTAAACTTCGTAAAATCTTGTATCCACACATGTTAAAGTAACACATGAATACATATCAACAGAGCGCAAACTCTTGACAATCTAATATCTGAAGGTTTTCTTTCATGCTCAACTATGTCTATATATGAAAGAGAACAAAGAAGGATTGTCTTTCATATACTATATTAATAGTGATTCCATGATCGTGCAGATTGGACAATGAGCATTTCTTTGTCATCTTAATTGAAAGAGCATAGTTTGATATACTGAAATCAAATGGACTGGAAATAGTACCTTGCATTATTTAACGCGCCACATGCTTGAAAACCAATACAGCAGACTGTAACATAAATAAATAACTGTATCATATTTCTTGTACTACATACCAAGCATGTTTGCTCTTTCTTCCGGTCCTTGGATCATTTCACATACTCCATATTCGCTCCAGTAGATAGTCTTTGGCATGTTCTCTTCCCATAATTGAATACGTGCACCTCCTTTTCATAGATCTTTCCTGCGCTCTTCCAGTCCGCTCCCTTCTTCCACAGTGTTCGTGATTCTAGAGTGCTTCCAGAAGCAAAAGACAAGGTGCCAACAAGATTTATGGAAGTCATAATCCGTCTTTAATCTTGGCGAAGCAGTAATCCATGGAAAGCTACGGTTGCTCGAGTGCTTTTCATAGATTCTCCATGACCAGAAAGATTGAATGAGCTGCCATGGCCTCTTTCTTTCTTAAATTTTTGAGCTCCCTCTGAGAATCTGTACACCATCTGCAGCTCCATCACATGCTTGCTCTCTCCCGTTCTCTGAATCCATAACATAATTAAAGCTTTTCGGCATGGAGACGCTAGGTACTGGACCGAAATCCACACACGCACATGCATCGTATGTCTGCAGAGCTCCGTTTCTGTCTTGGTGACATGGATAGTCAATGTGAACTGTGCTTAAGTTATTCGAGATTCTTTCTACACATAAGTCGACGAAGCCTTTCATGTTAGTATCTTCACAAAGTTCCCAGACATCATCTCTATACATGCGCAATTATTTCAATGCTCCAACGATAGAACGTGTAGCACAATTGATATTTGTCCTTGTGTCTTCAACCATAGAACCTCGGACATCTCTGCAAATTGCATGCCATGTTTCAATTCCAGAAATCCTCTGTCATCACGACAGATGCAAGCTCGCACAGAGTCCAAATCTGGTTGCCTTCGTCCAAGGAAATCCACACCAGAAAAATACATGCACCATCGCTGGATCATTTTCCCTCTTTGTTCATTCCTACTGCTCATCACAAGCGATCCCTCAAAATCCCGATCTCGAAGCACTTTTGAAGATGCAATAGAAGCAGAGATAATCGCCTTCGAGAAGCATGTTGTAGTGGCGTCATAGGTGGTGTTAGAGCTATCTTTTTTCCATGCAATTCTGCCACACGTCTCCCATTGGAAGCTGCAACCATTTGATATCTACACGTCTTCCTTCAAGAACGAGCCGTCTTCTGAACCTCGATTGTCACATGCTCACTTGGCAAAAGAGGCAAACGGAGAATACGTGCTTGTCCCAAATGATCGACAGCAGTTTATAAAAAATAATCCTCATATATTATTCAAATAAAAACTGAAATGATGTTGATCACCACTCCCCCCAATAATGATGACTTGAGCATGTCCATAAAAACGCGCAACCTGAGACTTTATGGAAATGAAATCTCCACGACATCTTGCCAATAAATACTTCGTGTTCTTGTTCTTTTACCACGAACAATATATCTTTAGTTTTTGTCGCGAGTAGAAGCAAACGTAGAGATGGAAATCTCTACGACACTCACCCCCACCAAACCTGTACATCCTCCGGATGTGCCAACATCGATCTCGGTATCTGCAAATCATTGTGAAAATTCAAGTGCATGGGTTAAAACAAATGTGCCTATGCACGGCCATGTAATGAGCCCTACATATGCATACTCTAAGTGCATAAAAAATAGCATGGTGCAAATAGGGGAGGTATTAGGAATTCGGTGTTGAGGATTTACACTCAATTTTCATCATGGATATACAATTCAATACAAGTGCAATCACTCGTGCAACTATGGGTTTTAAACAAAATATTACTCGTGCTCTTTACATTTCATTTATGCATGTGTTTGGTGCATGAAGGGAAACAAAAATGGTGCAAAAAATTCAAGGTTTTATGGTATCTAAGCAACGCTCATATCACTCACAACTCCACTCTCTTACAGATGCAATCACTCTCCCTTACTCAGAACTATTCTCTCTTATCACTCAAAACTTTCTTTATTATTTTTCAATGATATTTACCTATCTAATTGTGCAGATGGACGTGCTTCTAGGGAATTTCAAAGACGTGTTTCCTATATATTTTTACATGCATATTTGGCATGCAATGCATCTCAAGGATGGTGCAAAGAGAAGATCAGGGTTAAAGCACGATAGCTAATGAAAAAGATTTTCACGACTTTGTTCTTTAGTCATCATCTCTGTTGGCTTTGCTTGATCATTCCTGCACTCATAGAAGCTAAACAAATCATGAGAAACATCACATCAAAATGACATTTTATACATATGCAGTCCATGAAAGAACTTCAAAAACCATTTGCAATAAAACATAAGCATGCAACTCGAAAGTGGTTGCCTCTATACAATCTCTCAAAACTCTAGATCTTCGATCAGCTCTATATCAACACCTGTTCTCAAAACTGCATAAGAGAAATTAGTAGCATCACATTCAAGAATCACATATTAAAAAACTTCATTTATTTGAACATTAAAAATATCTATTTGAATTATTTTGACTTCAAACCACTCATCCAACATGCATTCATTACCATAGGTGTTCCTACTTTAATTTCTTGCATTTTTAGTTTTATTTGGTTTCCTCTATCTATCTTAAAATTAAAGCAAAAGACACAAGATATATACATTTTCATTCACAAATTTCCTTTCGGTATTATTAATTCTCATTTATTAGGGTTTTTCCCTTCAGACCCATCTCCCTTGATATATGGTCACCAAAGAAACTGTGCTTCTTAAGAAGCCACCTTTGGATCGCATCAATCCATGAATCATTTTTAAAAAGATTAGATATGTGGACAAGCCATTTCATTTGCTCGTCCATTCCTTGTAGGCTCGACTGGCATACATAGCTCTTAGAAAATTCAAACATCCATGTTTCAATCGTTTAGACATAGTCTCCTTTATTCATGATCCTCTCATGTGAGGTTACTCTTGATGAGTCAAACACACATGAATATAGAGTGTTGATTTTTAATATACTTAAATCATCTTTAAAAATTCCGTGCAAGCATGGATTTTGATTCATTTCATGTTTGGGATCATTTGAGGAAATATCTTCAATTGCATCATTTCGAATATGTTCTTCATCTTCATCGAAATAAACGTATTGATTAGATTCATTCAATTCCTTCATCAAGTAGAAGTGAGCATCATGCTCAGATGATATTACATAATCATTTTTATCTTCCAATCTATCATGATTCCTTTCTACTTGAGTCCCATTAATTATGGTATCTGCTTCTTGTTCTAGTCTTTCCAGGAACTCTTCATCATTCTCTTTATTATGTTCCCAAAATATTTCTCCCTCAATGTGAATGGAATCCATATCCTCATAATCAAGAAAATCTTGATCTTCAATTTCTTTATCCAAAACGTCATCACAGGATTCTACATCCATCTCCATCGATTCTTGCTCGTTCTCTTCTGAGGATGTACTTAGCCCACCTTCTTCAAGCATTGATTCTTCAATCACTGATTCTTGCTCAAGAATCTCATCATGTACGAGAATCTTGACATATACACCCAAATCAACTTGAGCTTCATCGTTGCAATCGTTTGACTCAATAGTTTTACATTGGATATCCTTCAATGCTATACACGCATCAGATTTATTATATGTCACAATAAACATTTCATCTGCCACTTTTTGCTCAATTTCTTCAACGTGTGGACTCAACTCAACATGATTATTTTCGACATTCATATCAGTATTTAGAGGAATGATCAATGGTATTTTCTCATCCTCCTCATGTTCATTCATATTTCTCTCTTCATGGAATGTGGCATCATTTACATACATATCATTAATTTGAACTCCATCCAACTTATCCTCTTTTTTATGTGTAGGATCTTTGTCCAATGTGACATCGCTCAAAAGAATATCAGTATTTTGATCTTGATCTAGACTATCGGTAGGATTAGGATCATGCTTATCACCATCGCCATACATATCACTATCTAGAGGACTTATCATTTGTACATCCTCTAGATTAGCATCATACTCATCTTCGTCATCACATATTTCAATCTCTAGAGGACTCATTATTTGCATGTCCTCCTTCATATAAGTAAGTTCATTTTCTTGCATCTCTGTATGCATGTATAATGTGGATTCCTGCATATCCATTTTCTTACCCATCGGATCTTTTATTGACAGGTCCTTAGATTCAACATCATGTTCCATGGGAGTTTCTTCATGTAATTCAGCCATTAGATCAGAAGTTCTATCCGAATCTTGTGTTAGAAGGGGATCATCACCATCAAGTGACATCCAATCATACTCCACATCTTGCCCGATGTCATCACGTAAGGATGCATCTCGAGCTCGATCTTCAGACATATTTATTAGGTTCTCTATTTGTATCTCATCTTTTATCTCCATTTGGTCACCTATGAGCCTTCTAGATATCTCTATCTCTTTGTTTGCATCTTGATATGTTTCTTGATTTGTTTGATTATCTTTTATTCGATGTGAGGAGTTTATTGGAGTAGAGGAAGCTTCATCTTGATTTCTTGTTGGGTTTTGTTGGTTTTTGTTTTGTTTTATGTTTGTTGTTTGTTTGGTTTGATTTTGATTAGCTTCCACTTGCTCCTTTGATCCTCCCATCTTCGGGCTTTGTCCACTTATGGTACCTAAAGATGTAATCATTGTAAGGAAGTCTAGGGGCTCTTGGTACCTTGTAACCTTTGAGGTTATATCAATCGCACTTTTAGAAGTTTCTTCATATTTCCCATCATCACTATGGATATCAAGCTCATGCATATCTACTTCATGCCCAAATGGGGTCTCTACAACCTCATGGACTTGAACATTATCCACGATTGGTAAAATGCTTGGAACATGGTTATAATTTTCATCTGTTTGAAGATCTGTTCTCCAATCATTTAGAAATTTCTCAATTGTTTGTTGTTTCTTTACGTATTTCATCACAGCTTCATGGACGAGCATCCAATCCTCTATGAATCCTGAGTCGGAGTCTATATCTTGTAGAAGTGGAATTAACTCCTCTCTGGCATTAACATCGATTGTTCGAAGAAACAACGAAACCCTTTCATGACTTATGCTCCTCTTATCCTGCTCAGAAAGATCATCATATTGTCGCTCAAACTCTTCTTTGATCTCGAGAATTGGTTGGTCTTTGGGCATATGAACCCACCTCAGGAAAGATCTACGAGTTACTTTATCAAGATCCTCTAGCATAAACTGCTTGAGGAGTGTCGCTTTGTATTGGGACCATGTCGTTTGATTTATTCGCATTATTTGGTCTCGCATGTCGTATCCCGACACATAGATAAAGTTTTCACATAATTCTTTTTCCGTCATCGGACTTAATCCGACACCTAGATATTTGGCCTCAAGTTCATATTCTTTGCAGAACTTTGGGACATTCTTTCCATTGAAAAAGCCACATCGATTGACTAGACGTTCATGAAGTGATTGGATGGCTTTTTGACGCCTATCTTCTTCTTGAAATCGTAGGAATTGAGCTAGGATTTCTTCCATTTTGATTATGCTAATCTTTGTGGCTCTATAACTCACTCACCCCCTCCTTTCACGTCGGGTTCACCAGGTATGTCGCGAGTATTCGTTACAAGGAGGAAGAAGTACAAAAGAAAAATCTTGAATGTACTAAGCAGTAATGAAATTCTTATCACACCAGGTTCTACGGTCACGTTAAGCTTCTACAGAGATCTAGTAATTACTTTTACATGTAGAATTTCCGCAAGTTAAATGAGGTGAACATAGTGGAGTTGTTTTGAACCTGTACTGACTTGAATACCAACAAAAGAATTGTTTCTCTCCTTTTCCTTTCCTTGTTATCAAAGGCAGCGTCACTTTAAGAGAAGTTCATCTAGTGATTTCAGATAAATCCATTCATTGGGTTTAAAGACTATAATATTCGTAAGATTTACTTTATGTTTCCGTGGAGAAGCAAAAGTTTCGCTATGGCTAACATATATGCTTTTCGTATTGATGATGCAGCTTGCTTACATAAGAATGTATACACATCGAAAATTTCTGCATTCACGCTATGCAAGTTTCAGCTATTTGTTTCATCTTATTGTGAAAAGTCATGAACTCTATTTAGTAGTGAAACCTTGTTACATACAAAAGCATAAAAAAGAAAACATAAAGTTCCGTAAACTTCGTAAAATCTTGTATCCACACATGTTAAAGTAACACATGAATACATATCAACAGAGCGCAAACTCTTGACAATCTAATATCTGAAGGTTTTCTTTCATGCTCAACTATGTCTATATATGAAAGAGAACAAAGAAGGATTGTCTTTCATATACTATATTAATAGTGATTCCATGATCGTGCAGATTGGACAATGAGCATTTCTTTGTCATCTTAATTGAAAGAGCATAGTTTGATATACTGAAATCAAATGGACTGGAAATAGTACCTTGCATTATTTAACGCGCCACATGCTTGAAAACCAATACAGCAGACTGTAACATAAATAAATAACTGTATCATATTTCTTGTACTACATACCAAGCATGTATGCTCTTTCTTCCGGTCCTTGGATCATTTCACATACTCCATATTCGCTCCAGTAGATAGTCTTTGGCATGTTCTCTTCCCATAATTGAATACGTGCACCTCCTTTTCATAGATCTTTCCTGCGCTCTTCCAGTCCGCTCCCTTCTTCCACAGTGTTCGTGATTCTAGAGTGCTGCCAGAAGCAAAAGACAAGGTGCCAACAAGATTTATGGAAGTCATAATCCGTCTTTAATCTTGGCGAAGCAGTAATCCATGGAAAGCTACGGTTGCTCGAGTGCTTTTCATAGATTCTCCATGACCAGAAAGATTGAATGAGCTGCCACGGCCTCTTTCTTTCTTAAATTTTTGAGCTCCCTCTGAGAATCTGTACACCATCTACAGCTCCATCACATGCTTGCTCTCTCCCGTTCTCTGAATCCATAACATAATTAAAGCTTTTCGGCATGGAGACGCTAGGTACTGGACCGAAATCCACACACGCACATGCATCGTATGTCTGCAGAGCTCCGTTTCTGTCTTGGTGACATGGATAGTCAATGTGAACTGTGCTTAAGTTATTCGAGATTCTTTCTACACATAAGTCGACGAAGCCTTTCATGTTAGTATCTTCACAAAGTTCCCAGACATCATCTCTATACATGCGCAATTATTTCAATGCTCCAACGATAGAACGTGTAGCACAATTGATATTTGTCCTTGTGTCTTCAACCATAGAACCTCGGACATCTCTGCAAATTGCATGCCATGTTTCAATTCCAGAAATCCTCTGTCATCACGACAGATGCAAGCTCGCACAGAGTCCAAATCTGGTTGCCTTCGTCCAAGGAAATCCACACCAGAAAAATACATGCACCATCGCTGGATCATTTTCCCTCTTTGTTCATTCCTACTGCTCATCACAAGCGATCCCTCAAAATCCCGATCTCGAAGCACTTTTGAAGATGCAATAGAAGCAGAGATAATCGCCTTCGAGAAGCATGTTGTAGTGGCGTCATAGGTGGTGTTAGAGCTATCTTTTTTCCATGCAATTCTGCCACACGTCTCCCATTGGAAGCTGCAACCATTTGATATCTACACGTCTTCCTTCAAGAACCAGCCGTCTTCTGAACCTCGATTGTCACATGCTCACTTGGCAAAAGAGGCAAACGGAGAATACGTGCTTGTCCCAAATGATCGACAGCAGTTTATAAAAAATAATCCTCATATATTATTCAAATAAAAACTGAAATGATGTTGATCACCACTCCCCCCAATAATGATGACTTGAGCATGTCCATAAAAACGCGCAACCTGAGACTTTATGGAAATGAAATCTCCACGACATCTTGCCAATAAATACTTCGTGTTCTTGTTCTTTTACCACGAACAATATATCTTTAGTTTTTGTCGCGAGTAGAAGCAAACGTAGAGATGGAAATCTCTACGAGAGCGTGTGAGTGACACACACTCAATAGTCACTGTGAAAGCTTCGCTAAACTCAGCCTCACAACTATAAGTGGCCATAGTAGGCTACTTCTTGCTCCACCAAGATATACATGAGCTACCATGCATAAAGCAAAAGCCACTAGTGGACACACAAGTCTCATAGCAACCAGGCTAGTCACTATCAAGAAAAGCATGAAAAGTAGGTGGTAGTGATCCCCCCTTGGGATACAACAATCCAACTACCCAGGTACCACTCAAGTAGTGAAAGATGTGCTTAACCACCTACCAAAACTTGACACCTAGGCAATGCATAAACCTACTCATCTATGAGACAAGAAACTAAATATATGGCCGAGTAATGCATAACTAAATCAAGCATCCAATAGCCTCCTGATAGAGAACAACATCAAATTCATCTCCAGCATCGTGAAGAATGAATCATAAATATCTCTCTATAGAAGTGGCAATAGCCTTATAGCCATCAAGGCTAAAATGCCGCAATAATATGTTAATATACTTCATTTGACACAAATATATCCCACCATCAACTTGCATAAATTGAATGCCCAAATAATGATGCAAATGCCCCAAATCAAGGAATCTCAAATGAGGCAAGCAAATCAGCCTCAAAATTAGCATTATGGTGCTCAATAGGACGAGTGAGCACCAAGTCATCAGCATAGATAGCAATGATCAAAAGCACATCATTAGCACACCTCACATATAATGTGCTTTGATTTGGAGTGTCCTCAAAACCATGTGCAATTAGATAGGGATTTATGTTTTCAAAACAATCATGTGGTGCTTGCTTTAAACCATATAATGCCTTCTTTGACCTGCAAACATGGTTTTCATGCCCTTTTTTCACAAAGTGACGGGGTTGGAAAACATACACTTCTTCATGCAAGTCACCATTTAGAGATGCAGTTTTAATGTCCAACTGATGTACATTCCAACCATGATAGTCTACAAGTGCACAACTACTACAAACAGTAGTCATATGACATGTAGGTGCAAAGGTCTCATCAAAATCAATGCCTCTTTCCTATGTATAACCCTTTGCAACAAGCCTAGCCTCATACATGTCAACTATTCTATGAGGCTTACTTCTAAACCCACTTAGTGCCAATGGACTTCTTGCTAGGACCCAAGTCACATAGGGAATAGATATTGTTCTTCATTATAGCATCATATTTGGATTGCATAGCAGCCATCCAATTTTTTTGAATTTTGTGCTTCATCAAATGAAACAGGCTCATTCTCATCACAGACACTAGATGTAATCATAGCATAGCAATCTGATGCAAAAGAGGCACTGTGAAAGCCTGAATGATTATTGTATGATAGAGCTACATCTAATTTGCTATCATGCAAAGTTTACACCAACCATTTTGGCATAGTTTTTGCCTCCTGAATATCAGCTCTATCATCAAAAAGTGCATCATGTAAATCTACACCTAAAATAGAATGATCTACATCATCACATGAAACTTGTAAAGGTTGAGAAGTTGCTACATTAGGACCAACACTATAAAAAGAGGCAGCAAAGTATCACACATGTCTTTGGCTGAGAGATGTCTCTTTTGTACATGAAAGTAAAGGTTGAATAGCATCTTCCACATGAATACCATCACAATTAACCAAAATGTGTTAAGTTTATGCATGATACAGACGATAGCCTTTGCTCTCAGAAGTGTACCCAACAAAAATACATTCTACTGCTTTATCCTCTAACTTGCTAGGATGTTGTTTAGGCACTAATGCATATGCTAGACATCCAAAAACATGCAAGTGAGCAACAATCGGCTTACAACCATGCCAAGCCTCATATGGAGTGATAGAATGCATTGCTTTAGTGGGACAACTACTAAGTGCATATGTTGCAAACATGATAGCCTTAGGCCAGAAACAATGTCGATAAGCCTGACTCTTGACCATAGGCCTCGCCATCTCCATGAGTGACCTCTTCTTCCATTCAGAAACTCCATTTAGTTGAGGTGTATACAACACTATACAATGATGTTTTATCCCATCTTTAACCAAGAATGCATTAAAGTTAGAAGACATACATTCCCCCCTCAATGAGAATGAAGGGTGCCAATTTTACATGTGGATAAATACTCAACCAAAACCAAAAACTATTTGAAGCACATAAACACTTCTAACTTTGTTTTCAATGGATATGCCCATCCATGCCTGGAAAAGTCATCAATGAGAGTCACTATGTAAATATGTTTCCAAAAGAGGGTGTCTGCATAGGACAACAGAGATCATCATGATCAAACTACAATTTCTAAGTAGCTGGAATTGAACCATCTTTTGGAAATGAGGAATGCTGCATTTTGCATAAACTACAACCTTCACATACATGTTTACCAGGTGCCTGAAGTTTGGGCAAAGAGGACGCCATTTCAAATTTTTGCAAATGTAGCAAACTCATCAAATTCAAATGAGCAAAGCATGCATGCCAAAGCTTTGCATCTGACATAGCCTGAGAATCATGTACTGTACATGCTGAATCATTCATAGATTTTTCATAATATATGAGCTTATACAGCCTGCGAGATAAAATGCTAGAAGCAGTAATCACATCACCATTTGAGAGATCATGAATTGTAGATCTGTCAATATTACCAAATTAGGATCAAAATCAAGGATATACCCAAGGTAGCTTTCAGAACATGTTATGGTCACTA
Organism: Ceratopteris richardii; assembly: GCA_020310875.1. Lineage (NCBI taxonomy): Eukaryota > Viridiplantae > Streptophyta > Polypodiopsida > Polypodiales > Pteridaceae > Ceratopteris > Ceratopteris richardii. Next base: position 106,223,850 of record CM035415.1, read on the forward strand.
GAAGTTCATGGTTTTACCTTGTGGATTAAAAAATGCTCATGCTAGATCTATGTGCTTGATGAACAATGTTTTTCTTGATTAGCTAGATGAATTCATCATAGTATCTCTTGATGATATATTTTTATACTCTTAAGATGATCAAAAGCATGCTATACATCTCAAGAAGACTTTGCAAAATCTTAGAAAACCCAAATTGTATGGCAAGAATGTTGGAATTGGGGGCCGGAGGATCGTTCCAATACTAAAACCTTTTGAGCATACACAACTTAATTCACAAGATGAGAAGTGAGAGATAGAAAGAAAGATCTTGAGACATGCATAGGGAACGTAAGCTGGATGCTTACTCACTAAAGAATAGTTGTTCAAATTACAACATGGGAGTACTACGCAACCATATAAAGTGGTGCACTCACTAATGGAAGAATATCCAAGAAGATGATGATACAAAATTTAGATTATGTCAAAATAATCTAAGTATGTGAAGTGAACGAAGCAACGAAGCTAACCATATTCTCAATTTTCTTGAATCTTAGGAATTTTAACTCCCTCCTGATATGGCTGAACATGTACATCCACAATCTTTCTAAAAAATCCATATTCATTTTCACTAATGAACTCTAGAATTTTTGCTTCTTTATCATAAACCTTATTTTTAGCAATATAAGCATTACGTGAAAGAATAATTTCATCTGTCTTTAGAGCATAAAACCTGTATCCTTTACTCTCAACACGGATATCCAATAAAAACAGCTTTATTTTCCTTTACATCTAGTTTGCCTCGGTCCTTTTTCTCAATATGTACATAAGAAAGTGATCCAAACACTCTAAAGTAACTCACATTCAGTTTTCTACCATAATAAGCTTCATATGGTGTGATTACCTTTAAAGCTTTTGTAGATGACCTATTTAAAATGTGATTAGTTGTATGTACTGCATCAAACTAGAATTTTGGTGAAAGCTTCTTGGACGCCATCATGCTCTGAATCATTTCAACAAGTACTCTATTCATTCTTTCTGCAACACCATTCTGGTGAGGCGTATAAGCAATAGTAAGGTGTCGAGTAATACCTTTCTCATCAAGAAATATCTAGAACTCTTTTGACAAGTATTCTCCACCTCTATCACTTCTGGGAATCTGGATAGTTTCCTGAATTTCATTTTCAACCATAGCTACAAATTTCTTGAACATAGGAAAGGCGTTTGACTTCAACTTAAGACCATAGATCCATGAGTATCTCGTAAAATCATCAATAAATCAAAGAAAATACCTAAAGCCCTGAATAGATTCTACACTCATAGATCCATTCACATCTGAATGAATAATCTGCAATGTCCTGGTAGCTATAATATGACCACGTTTCTTGAAAGGTAGTTTATGCATCTTACCTTCAAGACAACCTTTACATATATTTGAATCATCTGGTAGCTTGAATGAGGATAAAGTCTCAACCATACCTCTATCTTTGATACTCTTGAGAGCTCCAAAACTTATAGTTCCAAATCTCTCATGCCATAGCTTCATATCGTCCATTGGTGACGAAGATTTGATTGCATATGCCTGACTGATTTTTGAAAAAACAAAGATCCCTCCTCTATGCTCACCTTGTAAAATACACGTCTTCTTTGTGTGGTAAGAGCTTACAAAGATCTCTCTCAAATACAACTTTAAAACCATCACTTAAAAATGCAGATATAGATAGTACCTTCTTCTTCGTTTTAGGTACAAAAAGAAGATCTGAAATCTGAAAAGTACCACCTTCTCTTGACTTTAGGGTTATGGTACCTATTCCCACAACATCCAAATTATTGCCATCTGCAATAGTAACTCTTCTACTTGAATAATAGGAAAGAGAAGAAAACACATCTCTATAACATGTCATATGCTTTCTAGCACCTAGTCAAATATCCAAGGACTTTTTTAAAGAACTTGTAAAGCTATCTGATCAAAAGCTACTTCCTCAATGGTGATACAGGCAAAAGAATCATCTTGAGATTTCCTTTTTTATCATCTTCTGCAACATTACCTGATGCCTTTTTCTTTTCTGTTGCAATCCTTTTATAACATGCTGACTTAAATTGTCCATGTTTCTTGCAGTAAGAAAATATTACTTCCTTCTTCTTAGAAGACTTCTCTTTAGATGTAGTAGATACAAATTCTGAAGTAGAAGGTGAAAGGGACCTACTTTCCTTTATGGATTGTTTTTCCTTCTTCTCCTTCTTCTTCTTTTTCCCCTTTGATGAAGATAAAAGTGCTTCTTCATTCTCTTCCATTCCCTTCAATTGATCTTCATCTTGGAGCAACAAGAATTCTAACTCTTTAAATGTAACCTCTCTATCTCTTGTGGTAAGGGTAAGAGTGGTTATGAAAGACCAATATGAAATAGGAAGTGAATTAATCAGCGTATTTACCATTTATTCATCAGATATCTCAACTCCTATATTTAGAAGTTGATTTCTCAAGTCAACGAGCCTTGTAATGTGGGTTTGAATTGACTCACCAGCCTTCCTCCTTGTATTTGCTAGTTGTGTCCTCAAGTGAGCTTTCCTAGCAAGATTTTTTCTCTGAAAAAGATTCTCAAGCGTCAACCAAGCTTGACTAAAACTTTTACAAGATCTGATCTATGGTAGAATATGCTTTTTGACACTCATTGCTATGAATGAAAGTGCTAAAGCATCTCTAGCATCCCATCTTGCTTGATCTTTAGTAGGAGGAACTGTAGGTAAAGACCTAGCAGTGACCGTGGATATAGAAATGGTTACCTCTTCTTCATTTGGTTCTGCAATTGTGACTTCCGTACCTCTTGAAGTTGTTGTATCCCCTTCTTCAGCTTCTGATCTTGGTCTTGTTAAGGATCCATTGATGATACTCCATAAATCCTTTGTCACTAAAATATTCATCATCATGAAACTCCACATGTGATAATTAGAAGATCCATCCAACTTGTCTCAATCTCAATTCTAATCTCACTCATCTTAATTAAGTTCTTATTTCAATTATGCTCTGATACCAAGTGTTGGAATTTGGGGCCCTAGGACCATTCCAATACAAAAACCTTTTGAGCATACACAACTTAATTGACAAGATGATAAGTGCGAGATAGAAACAAAGTTCTTGAGACAAGGATAGGGAACGTAAGCTGGATGCTTACTCACTAAAAAATAGATGTCCAAATTACAACATGGGAGTACTACTCAACCATATTAAGTGGTGCACTCACTAATGGAAGAATATCCAAGAAGATAATGATACAAAATTTAGATTATGTCAAAATAATCTAAGTATGTGAAGTGAATGACGCAACGAAGCTAACCTTATTCTCACAAAATAGTGTAAAAAATTGTAAATCAACCACAAGGTTAACTCAGAAAATATAGTTACCACCACCTTGTAGAAGACTTCTTGCTCCAAGAGAGTAGCCTCTTCTTCACCACAACTTCACCTCCCCAAGAGTGTGAGACTCTTCCTCCTTGATCTCCTTGAGATTGCTTGAGTGAGTGATTTGAACAATGAGCTTGGCTCTCATTATATAGTTTTTTATATCTATGAAAAAGCTACCATGTTAAAAACTAAATCTACGCAATCCTTTAATTATCCTCCCTTAAAAAAGCTACGCGATTTGACGTTGTTTGTGAGTTTTCGAATAGATGCTTTTCAAAACAAAAAACTCTTCTTCGCTGTCGTGGGGGGATTCGAACCCTAGTTGGTATTTTGAAAGTATTTTAATTTAGCCACGATACCAACGTGTTTTTATTGTTGAAGGTCTATACAAAATATATACTATGTCTAGTGTTGGGCAGTTTTGGACCATCGGACATTGACTTCAAACAAAGAAGAGTAAATGATTCTTTGCTAAGGATAAACTTGTGTAGCTAGGAAGAGTCATATCTAAGAAGGGAATTCATATAGATGAGGATAAAGTGAGAACAATAGGTGAATGGCCAATCCCTAAAACTTTAAGGGATGGTAGAAGTTTTCTAGAATTGGTGCAATATGAAAGAGAACATGTTAAGGAGTTTTCTAAGATAGCTAGTGTTCTCACAAAATTGAGTAGAAAGAATATAGAATTTTTGTAGAGTGATGCTTCTCAAAAAGCATTGAAACATTGAATCAAAAGGTCTTTGAAACATGTGTTTTGAAAATACAAGAAATGGGAAAGCCTTTCGTGGTTGCATGTGATACAAGTGGTAGTTAGATAGGATGTGTTCTTTCACAAGATGGTAGGGTGGCTGCATATGAGTCCACACAATTAACAAAACATGAACTTGATTATTCTACTGATGATCTAGAAAGGCTTGTTTTTTTACATGCAATGAAGCCTTGGAGATGTCTATTGTTAGGAGTTAAGTTTGAATTGAAAAGAGATCATTAGAGTCTAAAATACATTTTCACACAAGCATTTCTTAATAATAGAAAAAAGCACTAGACTAAACTATTGAGTTAGACAAAAAGTGGATCAATGTATCAAGAAAAAGTTCATTTGTAGAATGGATCCTTGTATTGTAACAATGGATTGTGCATATTTTCTGAGTCTCCATTGAAACTCAAATATTACATGACTTCTTGATGCACCTTTTTATACAGATCCAACTTATTCAAGGAACTATATTAAACCAAAATGCTCTTACTTCTGGCCATGTATGAAGAGGTATATTAGGAAATATGTTAGTGAATATTTAAACTGGAAACAAGTGAAATTTAAGTTTAAGATAATTCCTGGAATGCTTCAACATTTGCATATTTCAAATCAAAAGTAGGAGTCCATCTCTATGGACTTTGTCACTAAAGTGCATATGATGAGAAGTAAACATGATACCATATTTATGGTACTTGATCAGCTTACCAAGATGGAATATTTTTTTTCCATGAGAAAGACGCATACTTCCTTGAATGTTGCAAGAGTATTTGTAAAAGAAATTTTTGAATTGTATGGAATGTGTAAAAGCATAATTTCTGATAGATGCTCTAGGTTCACATCAAACGTTTGGAGAGCAACACTTGAATCAATTGGAACACAACTTCATATGAGTGCAACTTTCCATCCACACACAAATGGGGAAACAGAGAGGGTTAATCACATACTTGAAGATATGTTGTATATGTATGTGAATGAGAAGCAAAATAATTGGAGTGAATATTTTCCCTTAGTCGAGTTTTCATACAACTGTGCATAGCATGCATCTATAAAGGTGACTCTCTTTGAGGCTATGTATGGTTATAATTGTTTGTCTCCACCTTCTTTTTCGGCTTTCCCAAATAAAGTAGAAGTTTCTTAAGAAATGCTTGAGAAGATGGATGAAGAACTTGGAAAAATTAAGCATCACATAAAAGAAAAAAGAAATTCTACGATTTGAAGAGAACACTTGAATTTCAAACAAATGACATGGTATTTCTTAGAGTTATTCCTCATTGATCTAACTTCTTTCTAGGGAAGGATCATAGAATGTCTCCTTGATACGGAGGTCCTTTTAATTTGCTAAAGATTGGATCTGTTGCTTATTTGTCGGTGTTACGTGAACATTCAAATGTGCATCTTGTATTTCATGTTCACTTAAATAAATGATATGTACCAAATGTTGCTCATGTTTTAAGTACAACTATAAGCTGAAAGATGATGGCTCTTTTGAGCTTTGAACTAAAATAGTATTAGATAGGATGGAAAGCTTACTTACAAATAGATATTTAGTAGAGATTTTGGTGAAATGGCACACCTATCTGGTAGAGGATTCCACTTGGGTGAAGTTAGATGATTTCCTAGTGCATTATCCTGCTTTCCAACTTTGAGAATAGATCTCCTTAAAGAGGGAGATTTGTAATAGGCCTTTTGCTAGTGAAATAATTTATTTTGAATTTTCCAAATTTCATTGTGGGGATAATGATAACATTGAACAATTAGATCATTTTATGCATATAGGAAAACTTTTGGGATGAGAAGTTTCATATTCTCTCTCTAGACCTTATCCTCATCCTGTTTTATGGTTGAAAATTGACCATAAACATGAAAGAGTTAGGAAAAAAGTCTGTATGAGAAAAAGATTGAGCATGCTTGAGAGAATGAAAGTGCCTCTATGAAATTTTTGTGAATCATGTTTTAAGAACATCTTATAGGGCTCTAAACTCAATTGATTATATAAAAATTCCTTGATTTTATTCTCTCTCTAGAATTTTTAAACTTGCAAGGCTTAAAAGTGGTACTTGGAGGCAGATTTGGACCTATAATACCTCTAACACTATTGTATAGATCCAACAATTGAATAAAAGTGTCTCTCACAAGCTTAATTTAATTCAAATTCATGACTTTGATGTTTATGCGTTGTCATGCCTAATTATGGATGCCTTCGGATATGTCTTGACTACCACGAAAGAAAGCACTTGACTACTAGAAATGCATGCTTGTTGTGAAAGTGAATGCGGAGGATTGTCATTTTTAAAATTTTTAAGATTGGAGACTTCTTTTTTGGGCATATGGAGACTACTATAAGTGCGAGTGTGATTGAGAGTCAATACACATGTGATGTCTCGGGGATGATCAGGATGTAGAGGCTTCGTCAAAAAGCTATTTTGAAAAGTTATTCTATCCATTGATTCTCATCTATGATATCAAAATTTCTCTTTTTCTAACTCATATCTTGTCTACTCTTCTATGCCAAATTTTCCCTTATCTTGTGTAAGTTCTTTTTCTCTCTCTTCAACTATTCTTGAATCATTGCAAGCTTATGATTGAGAATCTTTTGTGATTAAGTAAATGCTACAAATCAAGAATGCTTCTTCATATATTGTAGTGACTAAAGTTCAAGCATCCACTAATTCTTTTGGAATCCTTCTTTGTGAGGTCCTTGTAAGAACAAGTAGATATAATTTTCACCTTATAATGAATCCATTACCATTGCATACTACGTACATGGAATTCAAAGTCCTAAATTATGACTTCTTTGCAGAGAATTCTAATCTTCTGCATCCACTTCAAAACTTGCAATTGCAATCATATTTTCAAAATCTTGGCGGAATCCCAATCATAACTAGCTTTACCATGCCATGAAGTAGATCTTTGAGCAACTCCTTCTTTCCCTTACATCTATGATCATAAATATTTTTATTTTTCCAATCATCTTCATCCATGATTATATTTTCATTGAATCAATTCCTCTAATTTTGGAAAATTTTGCCAAGATTTCATCCCCCCCTACATATTTGTCATCCTTGAAAACTATATTAAATAAAGATTCTATTAAAGTGGTGGAGTAAAATGCTATTATTCATAATATTTATCCAAGAACTCTAAAGTGAAATAGATCTTATAGTGATTTAAATCGTGAAGTTATCATTT
>CM035415.1:106251174-106468674 GCA_020310875.1 Ceratopteris richardii
GGAGTCACTTGGGTACTATGCCCGTTCCACTGTAAAGTTGTTCTCTCAATAAATTCAAGCAAAGGGAGATTATACCTTGATCAAAATTCCTCTTAAAAAGGAACATTTGTGATCGTATGAATGCTTAATTGTTTTGGTATGTTAGATAGTATGAATAGTCCTTGTTGGGAAAAATGGATGGACACTCCAAGAAATGAGTAGGTACTGCTGAATCCTAGTTTGTACCGGCTGCTTGTAGCTTCGCAGTTGAGTTGTAGGCCCTTGTATCTTTCCAATGAAACTATACAAGTCCCTATGTACTTTGGAAATGATGTGACAAATGATTGAATCAAAATAGACTACTTTCAAGTTGAAGGATCAATGAAAAACTTTCTATTTTTGTTCACACACTTGCTACTTGTTATGCTCAGTGCTACCAATACGGTAGGAACTAGAAACATTCCTTTTAGAAGTATCAAATTAGCTTAGTAAGCTAATAATTCCAAGTGGAATCAGTTAAAATGGTGCACTATACACAGAGCAATCAATTTAGTAATCAAATCATTACCCCCGCTCTTTTAGGACCTCTCTAGAGTTTGACGAGTGAGTACTTCGACACGCTTTTCTCCAAATTGGCTGAATGGATTTCCTTCAAAATCTGTAATATGTAGATCACCTAAAGTTGATTCCAACAAGCTAACGAACATTGAAAATGGTATAGAAATGAATACAATATGATCAGTATAAGTTGACTATTATGAGTGACTATGACAGAGAGACCATAGATGCGAAATGTAGATCTATTGTATTCAAGAACAATGTTGTACAAGATCATAGGCCTTATAATCAATGCCTAATGATGGTGAGTAGTGTAGGCTAAAATGTGAGCCTCACTCTCTTGCAAATCCAATCAACAATGGCTCATAATTGAAATGATCTTTCCCGCGCATTTTTGAGCCATCTTTTATAGATGTGATTTTTAAATTTGAATTTGAATCCTCCATTGGCTCTCACTAAAAGGTAGTCCTCCAATCTAGGAGATATTCCCTCAAATGAAGTCGTGAATTTTCCAACTAATAAGTCCACGAGTTTGCTAGTGATTACAAATATTCTCTCAAGTCAAAAAATGACTTTTACAAATGGTAAAGGATAAAAACTTTCTAGAAAGGTTTTCCATGGAGCTTCAATTCTTCATGAACTTCTAGCCAAATGTCTAGGCTTGAACTTTGTAGGAAGAACCAATTGTTGATTGAGTTTTCCACTCAAAGAAAGCAACCCAAGCAAGGCATCTTAGAGTATGTGACCAAAGTAAAAGATGTAGAAGATCAATTGGCAAGCATAGGAGAAGAAATTAAAGAGGAGTAGATTGTAAGACAAGTGATTAATGCATTAAAGCTGATGAAAAATGGGAGAGCTTCACAACTACCATGGACTTGTACATGGATATGCAGATTCCAGACCTTACCACATTCATGGAACAACTATTTACCCATGAAGCCAAGCTCAACAAGAATGGAGATTCATCAAGAGGTAATAGCTCTTCTGCCTTATACAGTTATAAAACTAAGTTTAAAGAGAAAGGGAAGAACAAAAAGGTTGAAGATGAAGGAACTACCTCCCAAGCCAATTATGTAGGGAGAGGTAGAACCTCAAGAGGAATGGGCAGAGGAGGTAACCAAGGTAAGGGGAGACCCTATAACGCCTCACCATGTACTATTTGTGTGTTGTCAAATCATACTACAAATGAGTGTTATAGGAACTTCAAGAATCAGAGAGGTAGAGGATATCAAAGAGGTGGATATACACAATCACCATCAAGGATACAATAACAACTACAACAACAAATACAATAGCAACTACAAAGGAGGATACAAATCAAGAAAGGATTACAACTACACAGAGGAGCAAGAAGATTCTCTTCTGATTATGAACATGAATTCAAAACTAGGTATAAATGATGACCATCTCTTCTACATTGACTCAGGATGCTCAAACCATGTGGCAAGCAATGTATCTCTTCTCTCTGACCTTGAGGAACCAAAGGGTAAGCATTAGGTACAAACAAGTGATGACACCAAACAGTCAGTGATTAAAGTAGGAAATGTTAAGACCTCAGATGGAAACAAGAATATGTGGAGCAGGTTTTTATATGTACCTACAATTACCAAGAATTTGATGAGTGTTGGACAAATTGTGGAAAAGGGATTGCAGGTCAGGTTCCATCAATATGGAGCATTTGTGGAGGATCCCCAACATGGATTCAAGAGAGTTTCCAAAGGAGAAATGATAGGTAGATTATTCACTTTTGAACTTGAAGATACAAGGAATATTTCACTTTATAGTTACAATGATCAAACACTCTTAGAACTTGAAATTTGGCACAAGAGATTGGATTGCAGGACATTCATGAAGATTGAAGATGAAGACCAAACCAAAATGTTTGGCTTGAGAGGGAGCTATTGGTGCAAAGTGCAAGGCTACACATTTGGCTAGAAGATTCATGAACAATTGAAGTTCTATAGAAACCATTGCTAGGAGAATTTTATCCTTTACATTTGTAGAAGTTATTTTTTAACTTGGAAGAATCCTTGTAACTCTCAACAAACCCATGGAGTTTATTAGTTGAGAACTCATGACTTTATGTTAGAGAGAATAACTCCTAGATTGGTGGAATTTTTTTACAGAGAGCCAAAAGTGGAATTCAAATTCAAGAATTCAATGTAGCACTTATAAAAGTGGCTTGAAAGAGTCGCGGGTAGAAGTCTCAATCCCCAAGTTCTCCATTGTCATATTGTAAGAGAGTGAGGTCTTCATTGTAGCCTACACTACTTACCAACATTAGGCTATGATTGTCAAGCCTATGATCATGCACAACACTGCTCATTAATACATTAGATCTACATTACTCATCTATGATCTCTTTGTTATAGTCATTCATAACTATCAACTTGGACTACTCATATCTCACCCATTTCTACACCATTTTCAATGTTCTATAGCTTGTTGGAATCCGCTCCAAGTTATCTACATGATCAAAATTTTTGAAGGAAATCCATTCAGATAATTTGGAGAAAAGTGTTGATATATTTAGGTAGTGATGTGTGTGAACACACTAGGACCGCCGGGGCACTTTTTTCCCTCTTTAGGAGGTTTTTTTCCCTCGGCTTGTATATACGCCTATTGCCCTAATGGGCTACTAATCTTTGTACATTCTCTAGTAATACATTCAGTATTGTGTGTTGTGCTCCAAGCTTCTTCTTCTTCCTTGTGTTGTTCGCGTGCTTCCGCAGAAGTCTAGCTCCAACAATTGGTATCAGAGCAGGTCGTCGCTTCATCTAGGGCGCCGTCGACACTCCTCCGTTTGCAGTCTCAGAATCGTACAAATTTTGGTGAGCATACTCAAGGTGTTTTCGAGATCGAAACAGCTTCGCTATGTAGTGCCGAAATCGCGATCTGAGCTCATTTCGGCCTTCGAGCGCACTATCGCAGTGCTTGTGCGGGCTATTTTATCTTTTTGTGCCAAAGGTATATACCAGTTTCTGTTCGCCAGTTTAAGCATCTCAAAGTCTGCTACAGGTCTAGCAAAACTCGTCTGGGCAGTTTTGTTCAACTTTTTGAGATACAGTCAATTTTCTGTATCAAGGTATTTTGGTCACCGACCATGGCTGAAAGCAGTGATGTATTCCGTATGTTGGCTGTTGAGGATAAGTTGGATGGTACCAACTACCCATTATGGGCTTATATGATGCAACATTTATTGGTTGCAAAAGGATTATGGAACATTGTGCAGGGTGTTGAAAGACGTCCTGTTACACCTGTAACAATAGGTACTACGAATACAGGTGCTGGAGCTTATGAAGATGGTGTCGATGATGATATTGTGCAGATTCCTGTTTGTGCTGTTGTTTCTGCTGCACCTACTGCAGAGCAGATTCGTTGGGATGGCAGAGATGCCCAATCACATGCATTGATAGCTTTGTCTGTCAAACGTGCCATTATTCCTCACATTCACTCTTGCAGAATAGTTAGGGATGCTTGGGATACACTTACCACATTGTACCAAGATAGGAATGAGGCTCGTGTTTCTTACCTCCGAAAACAGTTGGAGAGTGAGCACATGAATGAAGGTGATTCTATGGACAGTTTCCTAACGAAGATCAAAGATTTGAAGGAACAATTGATTTCTGCTGATGAGGTTATACCAGATAGCTCACTTGTGCAGACCGTTCTGAATGGTCTTCCTGATTCATACCAGAGTTTTGCTTCTACTCTTCGGTTGATGATGAAAGGCAATCCAAATGCCTTATCATTTGAGGAGTTAGTTTCTGTTCTGTTGCAGGAAGATCAGTCTAGACAGAACAGGTCCATTATGCGTGTTGCAGACCAAGCTTTCCTCGCTGGTCAGAACGGCAAAGGAAAATGGAGGTCTTCTACTAGTAAGCAGAAATCTGCAAATGCTGCACATTCGAAGAACCAGGATAAAGATGAGAAGAAATCAGAAAAGCAGAAATTGTTTTGCAAGTACTGTAATGGGAATGATCATATCATAAAGAACTATCCAAAACTGGCTGCAAAAGAGGCAAAGAAAAAGGAGGCTGGAATGGTTGTTGCAGAAGCCTCTACACCAAAAACAGAGTCTGCTAATCTTGTGCAGGAAGAAGAATGGGCGTTTACTATTGTTTGCAGTTTTGACCCATCTTCTCATGAGTAGTGCATGTTTGCAGTGGACTTAGATGTTTGGTACTTTGACAGTGGGGAAACCAAACATATTACCTCGCAGCGCAGTTTCTTCTCTTCACTCGAGTCGGCCCCTATAGGGAATACTATCACATGCGCCAACAACTCCTCTTATCCTATTATGGGAGTTGGTAAGATCATTCTGACTACTGCTGATGGTAGTTCTTTCACCTTATCAGATGCTTTATTTGTGCCACGGATCAAGAAGAATCTTTTATCACTTTCTGCACTAGCCAAGAATTGCTTGGTTGTGAAATTTGTTGATGACAGATGTACAGTTCATGATCTGTCAAATGGCGATGTTATTATTGCTCCTGGCATTTTATGTCGTGGGCTGTATAAGCTCATAGACTATGAAAGATCTGTGAATGGTTTGGCATGTGCAGTTCATGATTCTCAGGCTATGTCAGATGCAAATCTTTGGCATGCACGCTTTGGTCATCTGAATTTCGCTAGTTTGCTACGCCTGCAGAAATCTGATATGGTGTCTTCTTTGCCCAAACTTGAGGCACCTGGAAAACATGTATGTGAAGGCTGTACTTTGGGCAAAATGCAGCGTTCCTCCTTTCCAAAAGATGGTTCAGTTTGGGCTACGCAAAAATTGCAGCTTGTACATAGTGATGTCTATGGTCCTATGCAGACACCTTCTTATGGAAACTATCTTTACTTCGTGACTTTCATTGATGATTTTTCCAGGCATGCATGGGTATATCCATTGAAGGCAAAGTCCGAAGTGTTTTTGTGCTTCAAACAGTTTTTGGTTTTGGTTGAAAATCTGTCAGCATGTAAAATGGGCACCCTCCATTCTGATCGAGGGGGCGAATATATGTCTTCTGATTTTAATGCATTTCTGGCTGAACATGGGATAAAACACCAGTGTATAGTGCCGTATACACCTCAGCAGAATGGAGTTGCTGAACGGAAGAACATGTCACTCATGGAGATGGCGAGGTGTATGGTCAAGAGTCAGGCTTTACCACATAGTTTTTGGCTTGAGGTTGTCATGTGTGCAGCATATGTACTTAACAGGTGTCCCACTAAAGCGCTGCAATCTATCACTCCATATGAGGCTTGGCATGACCGCAAGCCATCTGTTGCTGATCTGCGTGTTTTTGGTTGTTTGGCATATGCATTAGTGCCTGAACAACATCGCAGAAAATTGGATGATAAGGCAGTAAAATGTATTTTTGTTGGGTACAGTTCTGAAAGTAAAGGATATCGTTTGTATCATCCACAGACTAAACGCATTCTGGTTAGCCGTGATGTTGTCTTTGTGGAAGATGCTATTCAGCCATTGCTTTCATGTACTAAGGAGACATCTGTTAGCTCCAAAGACATGTATGATACTTTGATGCCTCTTTTTACAGGTGGACAGTCTAGTGCTGGTCCTAATGAGGCAACTTCTCAACCTTTGCAGTTTTCATATGATGATGCAGATCATTCCATTTCTAATGTAGATTTACATGATGCACTTGTTGATGAGAGAGTTGATATTGAGTAGGCAAAAACTATGCCAAAATGGTTGGTACAGACTTTGCGTAATAGCAAATTAGATGCACCTTTTTCATATCGTACTCATTCAGGCTCTCGTAGTGCCTCCTTTGCATCAGATTGCTATGTTATGGCTGCGTCTAGTCTCTGTGATGAGAATGAGCCTGTTTCTTTTTTATGAAGCACAAAATTCAGAAAATTGGATGGCTGCTATGCAATCTGAATATGATGCTATAATGAAGAATGGTACATGGTCTTTATGTGACTTACCTCTTGGCAAGAAGGCCATTGGCACTAAGTGGGTATACAAGCTGAAGCGTAAACCTGATGGTACAGTTGACAGGTATAAGGCTAGGCTTGTTGCAAAGGGTTATGCGCAGGAAAGAGGCATTGATTTTGATGAGACCTTTGCACCTACATGTCGTATGACTACTATTCGGAGCATTTGTGCACTTGCAGCCCATCGTGGTTGGAATGTACATCAGTTGGACATTAAAACAGCATTTCTCAATGGTGACTTTCATGAAGAAGTGTATGTTTTTTAGCCCCATGGTTTGTGCAAAAAGGGCATGAAAACCAGGTGTGCAGGTTAAAGAAGGCATTATATGGTTTAAAGGAAGCACCACGTGCTTGGTATGAGAAGATACATGCCTATCTGATTGCACATGGTTTTGAGAACAGTCCAACTAAAAGCACCTTATATGTTAAGCGTGCTAATGATGTGCTTTTGATCATTGTTGTCTATGTTGACGACATACTGCTCACTGGTCCTATTGAGAAGCATATTGCTGATTTCAAGGCTGATTTGCATGCCTCATTTGAGATGTCTGATTTGGGGCATTCGCATCACTATTTGGGCATTCAGTTTATGCAAGTTGATGGTGGGATGGCTTTGTGTCAAACGAAATATATTGACACATTATTGCAGCGTTTTGGCCTTGAAGACTGTAAGCCTATTTCTACTCCTATGGAGACACGTTTACAATTGAGTCTTCATGATGCTAGAGATGCATTTGATGTTGTTCTCTATAAGCAGGCTATTGGATGCTTGATTTATTTATGCATTACTCGGCCAGATATTCAGTTTGCTGTCTCACAGATGAGCAGGTTTATGCATTGCCCAGGAGTCACGCATTGGAAGGCGGCTAAGCGCATCTTTCGCTACTTGAGTGGTACTCGTCTACTTGGGTTGTTTTATCCCAAGGGGGGATCACTATCCCTAGATTTGCATGCTTTTTTTGACTCAGATTGGGCTGGTTGCTATGACACTCGTGTGTCCACCAATGGTTTTTGCTTCATGCTTGGTAGCTCATGTATATCTTGGTTGAGCAAGAAGCAGCCTACTGTGGCCACTTCCAGTTGTGAGGCTGAGTATAGGGCAGCTTTCACAGTGACTGTTGAGTGTGTGTGGCTCAGACGCCTATGGCTGATTTGGGTGTTGGCCAGTCTTCTGCCACCACCATCTTCACTAACAGCCAGAGCGCATTCGCAGTTGCGAGGAACCCTGTGTTCCATGCTCGCACTAAGCACATTGAGGTGCATTATTACTATGTTTGTGAGAGGTTCTCTGCTGCGGAGATCAGCTTGGCATATGTGCCCACGCAGGAGAACATAGCAGACCTTTTCACGAAGACTCTGCCTAGGGAGAAGTTTGAAGCTTTCCGCGAAGCTTTGGGCTTACTTCCTTTTGTGGAGTGATTTCCACGTAGCTTGGCACTTCCTTATACATGAGTGCCAGCTCCTTGTTCACCGCATCACTCCCACGGGGGATTTGTTGATATATTTAGGTAGTGATGTGTGTGAACACACTAGGACCGCCGGGGCACTTTTTTCCCTCTTTAGGAGGTTTTTTTCCCTCGGCTTGTATATACGCCTATTGCCCTAATGGGCTACTTATCTTTGTACATTCTCTAGTAATACATTCAGTATTGTGTGTTGTGCTCCAAGATTCTTCTTCTTCCTTGTGCTGTTCACGTGCTTCTGTAGAAGTCTAACTCCAACAAAAAGCATGTCGAAGAACTCACTGGTCAAACTTTGTAGAGGTCCTAAAAAATAGGGGGTAATGATGCAATTACTAAATTGATTGGTCTATCTAAAATGCATCGTTTTAAGTGATTCCACTTGGAATTATTAGCTTACTAAGATAATTAGATACCTCTAACAGGAATTTTTCTATTTCCTATTGTACTGGTAGCACTGAGCATAACAAGTAGCATGTGTGTGATAAAAAATAGAAAGTTTTCATTGATCCTTCAGCTTGGAAGTAATCTGTTTTGGTTCAATTTGGCAGTACCTACTCATTTCTTGGAGTTTCCATCCATCTATCCCAACATAGCTTACCTCTTATTTGAGAAGGGATATGCACATAAACAACACATCCAAAGATCCTGCAATGATCAAGTGAAGGTCTTCTACCATGCCATGCTTCATATGGTGTCATCCCATCAAGAGATTTGGATGGCAACCTGTTTACAAGATAAGTGGTAGTAGATACACTCTCTGTCCACAAGTAATTAGGTAATTTTTTCTCACTTAACATTGACCTAGCTGTTTCAGCAGTTAATCTATTTCTCCTCTCTGCCAGCCCATTTTGCTCAAGGATATACTTTGTTGTAATTTCTCTCTTGATTCCTCTGTCCTACAAGAATGCATCAAACTCATTTGAGAAGTACTCATCTCCTCCATCTGACCTTAATCTCTTTAGGTTTGTACCTATTTGGTTCTCAACAAGCGCAAGATGCTTTTTAAAGCAACTAAATACTTCATCTTTGTGCTTCATAAAGTGCAATACAATCCACCTACTGTAATCATCAATGAAAGATACATAATACCTTGATCCAAAGATTGAGCGATCCTTACTTGGTCCCCATACATCGGTATGGACAAGCTCTAGGTAGTCCTCATGCATGCAACCTTTCCTTGAGAAGGGTAACCTATGAGATTTTCCAAACTAACAAGCATCTCATTTATAAATCATGTGTTGCTTGGATACATTAGGTATCCAGAGCACACATTGGTCTCTACATATTTGTTTTAAGGTTCTTTCAACAATATGCCCTAATCTCTCATGCCAAATTTCAAGCTCTGATAGTGTTTGGTCTTTGTAGCTATAGAGTGCAATATTCCTTGTATCTTCAAGTTCAAAAGTGAGTAATCTACATATCTTTTCTCCTTTGGCTACTCTTTTGAATCCATGTTTAGGATCCTCCGAAAATGCTCCATACTGATTGAACATGACCTACAAACCCTTTTCCACAATCTGTCCAACACTCATTAAATTCTTGGTAATTGTAGGTACATATAGAACCTGCTCAACAAATTTCAATTTCCATTAAAAGTCTTAACATTCCCTACGTTAATCACTGAGTGCTTGGTGTCATCACGTGTTTGTACTTGATGTTTACCCTTTGGTTTCGCAAGGTCAGAGAGAAGAGCTACATTGCCTGCCACATGGTTTGAGCATTGTTGGGGGAATCTTGGACAAGAAGGGATTTGAGTGTATGTAGGAGAAAAGGGTAAGACAAGAAGAGAAAATACACACTAGAAGCCTCTGTGATTGATTATAATGAGACAATTACAATGGTGGTGCACAATACAACCAATGCTTCTGTGCAAAATCCCATAGAGTGCTCAATTACAAAATAACAAATACCCAAAGTCTTTTGAAGTCTTGTGGCTGCCAAACTCCTCTGCACCAAACGTACATCTTCTCGAAGCCTCCACTTGTGCACACCTTGCACCAAGCTTCCAATAAGGGGGACGGCTAGACACCTTCTGTCGGCGCGCGCACACTGCAATGAGACCTTGGGATCCTTGGGGGACTAGCTTGGCACTGCTCTGCACACTTCCTTAGCCACTCTCCATGCACACTTTGCACTTCACTTCTCTGCGTCGCACTCTGGTGTCCCTTGCCTTCTCTCTCTTTCTTCACCTAGACTATGCTCACTCTTGGTTAGTCTTAGAATATTGTCCAAGAAGAGTCCTTGCCTTCATTTGAGTGTCGATTCACGTACGCTCCTAACTGCAAGTGTATCTTGGTGCTCACTTTGATGTCCCAAGATTGTCTTCACAAGTGGCAGCCAACGAATCCCTCTTTTGTCTTGTAGTGACTTTAGGCTAAAGAGAAAATTTTAATTGGGGGGCCATACTTTCACTTCTGCGCACACTCCCGCTTCACATACCTTCACATTTTCCCTTTAAGTCTTCACTTTTGTACTTAAGAGAGGGTTCACCTGAACCTTCCAAAACACTTTAAACAACACTTTTGAACCTTAAGGAAATCAGAGAAATACCTCTGCAACCTGCAACCTCTTTCTCCAATTCACCCTTTGTGGACAATACTCGTGCACTACCTGTGCACTTTCACACCTGCACTTCGAACACTTTGACTCTGATCCTTGTTGACTTTGACTTTGATCATGTTGACTTTGATCACTTTGACTTTGACCTTTTGACTTTGACTATAGTTGAATTTGACCAATATGACTTTTATGGGCTCAACAGTTGCCCACCACCTATGTACTCTCTATCCCGGAGAGTGACAACCAAAACTCCGGCAGGGTAGAGAGGACATTTGATTCCTATGAGAAGATCAGCTCCTCCAGAACAGCATTCTTGAAAAAAACACCATGTGGAGAAAATGGTAGTGAAAATGAGTGACAGGGAAGGGGATATTTTAGAGTAGAGGGAATGAAGTTGAAAAGGGGCACGGGAAAAGAATATGGAGGTTGTAGGGTTGTAGTTGTGGGGTTGGGGTGGCATGAAAATGGTAGTGGACGGCGGTTGTTAGGGGAAGGGGGACTGGGACAAGGGTAGGGTGAAAAGGGAAGAGGAAATGTAAATGGACAAGAAAAAGCATAAACTTTACAGAATAAATCAAACAATGGCAGTGGAATAGAAATACTTACAACTACAGAAATACACAATTCAATAACTAGACAAGAGATCGCAGGAAGAACCGATAAGCCAAACCCCATATATATATATATATATATATATATATATATATATATAGCAAAATTAGATACAATGATAGCCTCGAAAGGGCCTGAAATACATGAAAGTGCCATGGAAATGGCCTGAAGTACTGGAGAGAGCCTCTAATCTAAAGAAGGGTAAAGGAAAAAACAAGAGGTCGAACTAGATGAATGTGAAGAGGTAAGCCTCGAAGAGCAAAATGAGGTAGAGCAACCAAAAAGGGATGAGAGGCAGCGACATAGGTAGTAGAAACAACTACTAGTGGGATGGGGAGGCGGGTCCGGTGATAATGGGGGGATGATAGTTGTCTGCTCCGTACAAGCTGCAACCATGCTCCGATAATGGCGCAGATGGTTGCGCTCGCGTCGAACCAGCCGACAAGCAGGGCTGTCACAGATGCCCAAAGAAGCCCGCCGCTGCATCTCCAAAAGAGCCCGATTCGCAGAATCGGCCTCATCTCGGAACTTGTCTTGCTCCTGCTGAAGTGTCCTCGTAGTGGCTAGAGAAGATTGCCACTGTGCAGCAGCTGAAGCATGTATGCGCTCGATCAGAGACACATACTGGCGATGTAGAGCAGTTGTCGCTGTAACCGAATCGAGTGATAGGCGTGCATCATCTGCTCCATCTAGGGCCACTGTTCTTGCATCTCAGAGTAAGTCTAGGAAGGAGGGTCCACTGAGGGAGGTGGAACGTTATCACGTGAGGGATGCGGGGTCGCGTGCTGTGAGGAAATGGGGCTGACGGCGCGAGGTGGAGAATGATGCGGCCGCGAATGGGAGGGCGGAGCGGATGCGGAGTGGACGGAAAGAGGAGGGAAAGGTGGTAAGGATGGGGGAAGAAGTGGTGGTGGGGCTATCTGGTCGATAGGTGGGCTAGCATGGGCTGCGTCGGGGGAGTAGGTTGCAATCCGAGGGCGTACCCGACGAGTGGATGGAGTGGAGGAAGTAGGGGGCGAAGGCTAGTGGGCGAGGGAGAGGTGATATTGATCGCATGGATAGGAGGGGGAGTGACGGGAGGGGGGGCAGATGGGGCTGGTGTGACGTGACGAGGCAAATGAAATAGCCAACCTAGGATGGGGGCTGAATAGACCGAAAAAGACCTAGAACCTCGGGATAGGGCCTCATGGAAGCGTCGTCATCGTAGCTGTAAAGAAGCAAACATGAGGAAGGCATAGGGGTAGGGCCGCCCATGGACAAAGCAATAGAGGGGATCGGCTATATGGATGTCTGAAATCGGCTAGTGGGAAGCCAGGCTGCAGAAAAGGAAATGGAAGATGAATGCCTGCATGAGCTCCACCATCCTGTGGGAGGCTCTGGAAGGACTAAACATGCGAGTGCAGAAAGCGATAGTCGCTTCTCGAGAGAGACCTGAATAAAGGAAAGGAGGTGGCCTATATGTGGTCAACGAAGAACCAATACGAGCTGCAATGGACTAGGGGGATATAGTACTGGAAGGAAAATGGGGAAACGAAGTGAAGGCCGAATAAATATCTTGACCCTCAGGCGTCGACCACATGATCGAAGCTAGACGATGAATACCCTCCATGAGTAAGTAATCCTCAGTGAAGAGTTCGAATAGGGTGGAATCACGGAGGGCTAGGTGAAGACGAAGGCGGAGGGAAGAAGATGGAATGGAGAAATCAAAAGTGCACGCCTGCTGGGAGGAAGCCGAGCCCGAGTCACTCATAGCAGGCACCGAAAGGGATGGGGGAATGGTAGGTCGAACCGTGGAAGGCTCGGGGAAGGGGAAACCAGGTGGGGGACGTGAAGGGCTATACAAAGATGAGGCGGAGAGTGAGTGGCTGGAAAAGGCTGGGGCAATGAGATGTGAGGGGGCAATGGGGGGTATGATGGGGGCTGGAAGACTGGTGGGTGGAGCAGAGGGGGTATGAATTACCTGGGAATCTAACTGAGGTAGACCTAGGGCAGAGGGTGGGAGCTCCGAATACTCCTCGGTAGCCCTAGAAGAAACCGGTTGGGGTACTAAGGAAGCCATGCTGCTAGTGAATGCGAACGGCACAATAATCTAACGCTCTTTTAATAGACTCCACGCAAGAGGGGGGGTTGAAGAATGATGTTATATTTATAGATGGTAGGGGGAGGAAGGGGGGGGAGGGGTGTCAGGATGAAATCCCGCAGGGAGTGTGCATTGATTTTTTTCAAAGTTCATTGATTTTATGAGTTTTGTGTGGTGTTTTCAGTGAGAAAGTGGTAAAAATTGTACATGTTTTGGCCGATTTAATTGACTGTGAGATGTAGAACTGTGTAATTTCTGTAAACAGTCCATGAAACTAAGTCTAGCCCCATGGAGACCCTAGGTTGGAACCTTAGTTTTGTCATTTACCATAAGTCTAGCCCTTGGAATTTATTTGATTTGTGTATAAAGTGTGAAAGCAAACTTTAGTTTAAGAAAGATAAAAATAGAAAAAGAAAGAGACCCAAAAATAGAAAGAAGAAAATTAGAAAAATAAAAAGAGAAAAACCAAAAATAGAAATAAGAGTTGGAATTTTCCCAAAATAAAAAATGAACATGCAACGTGATCTGCAATTAGAAAGTTAAGTAAGGAGGTTAGAAGTTTCTAGAAGAAAGTCCAAGGGGGGAGGGCCTATAAATAGGTACCTAAACTCACTTGTTCCACCCCATGGATCTTGCTTGTGGATCGTCTTTTCAGGTATGCTCCTTGTTCATTTCTATTCATTTATGTTTTATCATCTTGCACATACTTTTCGATGTTGCGATAGAGAGAGAGAGAGGACACCACGGAGTTTTCACTTTATCATAGCTTTGGGTCAATTTTGGATCTCACGAGAGTATATTGGAATTAAGTTTATCATGATCAACATTATTATCTACTTGTTTTTGAGTCTATGAGACAGAGGGGGGGGAGGTTATGCGTTGTGCTAGTGAGAGAGATATCTGCGCAGACAGACTTGGACACACCCAGATGGGTTCCGGAGGAGAAAGTGTCGGGCTATTGATAGAGCCATCAGAGAGAGAAATTCTGGGAGAGAGGATGGGCTCGATGGCTGTTGACGGAGGCAGATCTGTCGCACGCGCTGGATACGGTGAAGAGTAAGAGAAAGCGTCTGTCTGGCTACGCGCAACAGAAGGCGGAGAAGAATTTCGAAGACGGAGAGAGAGAGAGAGAGAAACGAGGAGATTCACGAGGTGAGCACTTGAATGGTAGAGAGATGACATAGAGCATGTAAGCTCTGGAGAGAGGTTACCGTGATGGTCTTGTCGGCGTGCTGATCTGCCGCTGTATAGCCATGTGGAGAGAGATGACCAGAGACGGCAGTGTGGCACGCGAACGCGGACGAGGAGAGAGTTTTGAGAGACAGAGGTGCAGAGAGATATGCACAGAGATTCGAAGATATGGCGGTGACTCCTCAAGAGAGCCGGTGTCGGCGATGAACGCAGTGGAATTCAGAGAGAGAGAGAGAGGGGGGAGCTACAGATTTTCACGATATAGAGAGAAAGAGAGATGGCAGAATACTATGGAGAAAAGATCGAAGAGAAAGAGAGAGATAGAGAGAGAGAGAGAATCGAGGATTTCACTCACCACGCAGAGAGAAATAGAGAAGGGAACTGGCACTGGGGAGGAGAGAGAATCGGATGGGTGGCGCTGTGTCTATGGTCGCGTCCAGAGACAGACGCGGTGCGCTATTGGCTTTACGGACAAACAACGCAGAAGAAGGCGGTTAAGAGAGAGAGAGAGAGAGAGAGAGAGAGAGAGAGAGAGAGAGAGAGAGAGAGAGAGAGAGAGAGAGAGAGAGAGAGAGCTACAGGTGGCAAATGCGCAGGATTGATTGGAGAACGATGTGGAAGCACCAAGAGAGAAAGTCATTGTCAGACGCGTATATGAGAGAGAGGAGAGAGAACTAGAGAAAGTCTGTTGAGGAAAGAGAAACATCAAGAGTTGGACATTGAAGATATTCGATGAGAGGAGGGAAAAACGTTCAACCTGATTAAAATTATTATTGAATTTCATTCACCTATGTGGCTTCAATAAGAACTTATTTGAGGATATAAGAAGATTACAATGGTTATAGAAATATATCTTCCCTCCCTCCGAGTTATATGCCCTTGAAATGCCAAAGTTAAGCCAAAAGCTTTAGTGAAATTAAGTTCTATCGTTGAATTTCAATGCTTCATATATAAAAAGGGCAAGCACAAACAATAAGTATTGGTAAAAACTTTTTGAACATGAAACATCTAGTTCATACTTGTCGCTCATAATTGTTGCTAAAATTCCGATTTGAAACATCAAACAAAAAGAATTCAATTATGCCATGACACACACGCTATTGAGTTGGAATTGTTATCACCAAATACTAGCTAGAGTAAAGGTCAAGGGCTTAATATATGTTTTTCTATCAAGAACTCACGAACTTGATGGTTTTTCCTGAGAGTGTCTTTCATTTTCATCAATGGTACTAATGATGATTTAACCCAACCCCGTGGGTCTTGCTTATGGATCTTCCTACCAAGTTGATGATTTCAGTGATTATATGAAGTGACGAAAGCGATTGAAGACTAAAGATAAAGATTACCTCTTGTGGATCTTCTTGGTGCATCTATTCTCCAGGTTACTGCATGATTGGAGGCTACTGTGGATATATGAAGAAAGGAGAAGATTTGAAGTAAAGCTTGGACCGAAGATTCGAAGAGAAGACCTACCCGCAAAGGTTTTGAAGACCGGCGAGCCACGAGGGCGACTTCCTGCACTGTAGCGGGAGGCCTACATCATATCCGACCGATCCGCATTGTAGCGGCGGCATTTATTTGTATTTACCTGTTTTGCACTATAGCAGATTTTTGTATCACCGACCCGCACTGTAGCGGATTTTTGTATTACGGACCCGCACTGTAGCGGGCTTCACTGTATGATTCAGATTATATTGGAGGACTCCAGTTTCATTTCTGTTGTATCATTGAAATTTGTACGCACAACGATTCTGAGTATCACTGCTGTATCCGATTGCCTCTTTCCTGACGCCTACGGTCTTATGCGTATGCACGTTTGTCTCGTCACTTTCGAGGGGCAGGGGCCCTACGAGGATCGCACACACTCCTGAGAGTATAGGCGAGGCGCCCAGCGCGCATTCGCCGCTCGCAGGACAGCGGGAACGGGTGCACACCAGTAAAAGGGGCCTGATCCAACCCCCGCGCCGGCTTCCTTCCCGTTCGCTCGACCTCCTTCTTCCCAACACCTGAACCCGATGTGAAGCGAGGCGGTTGCCCGGTGATCCTCGACGCGTCACCCACTCCTTGAGAAGAGAGACAAGAACCTCGGCATCGGAGAGAGATTTCTAGGTACCAGCATTTTAAGTTATTTGAATTATTTGCATTGATTTCACGCACTTTAAAGAGAAAGACTGTTTTACTACCTGACTTTGATCATCCACTTTTTGCATCAGTTTTGATCATACGAGTGTGCACTTTTCCATTGACGCATAGATTAAGAATTTAGTTCTTAGTTTAGACTATAAGAAGAGGAAAACAAAAATGAACAAAATGATTGAGGAACAGTTTAGAAGATATGAAGAGCGAATTAAGGAAATAGAATTTAACACAAATGAATCTATAAAATCGAAATTTGGTATCGTTATGACCTAATGCAGATGATAAATGCAATATTTGACACTATTCAACTAATGGGTATAAGTATTAAAGGTCTATGAAATGACATGGATTCTGAGATTTCTGAATTGAGAAATAAGGTTGGCCTATTGACAAACAAAGTTAATGACCTACAAGTATTGAAATGTGATAATGAGCATGAGGTAAAAGTCCAAGGCATATATGTACACAAACAGTCTTTAGGTCTTAGAAGACCCACACCTAGAGTGATATATAGGAAATCAAGTTGGGTTGAGAAGAGACCTATACATTGCTTTTGGTGCGATCAGTTCGGGCATATGTTATGGGACTGTATAGCGTATGAGAGTGCATGCAGATATAGATTAGTAAGTGAACATGAAAATAAAATTTGTAAGTTTCAAGATCAATCTCCTTTACCTTTGAATGTAGGAAGAGGTGGGATGAAGAAATATTTCAAAGAGACCAAACCTAGATCAGAGTCAATTAAGAAGATATGGAAACCAAAAGAACTTGAGAATAATAAATATAATGAACGAAGGAGAATGCTATCTAGTAAAAGTCAAGAGAAACCTATTGAAGAAACCAAAGGTAGACAGATAAAGGTTGGGAAACAAAATATTGAGCAGATATTGAGAGAGCAAATGGAAATAGACCATAAAAGAGAATCTGATAGAGAAAATAAAAAAAAATTAAAGAAAGATCAAGATGTATATGTATCATTTGATGCGAATCTTTTAAGTAATGAGAATCTATTTGATCAAGACAAAATTGCAAAATTACAATCCCAAATGAACTTTGATAAACAGATTGAACTAGAAAAGAGTAAAGAAGAAATTCAAGAAGATAGAAAATCTAATAAACGAGTGAACAAAGCAGAAAAACAATTGCTTGATGATATTATTGCGCCAATTGAGGGGAATGTAAAGGCAATGTCAAAGCCTTCTAAGTCTCTGAAAAAGAACAAGAGAAGCAAAAATCTAACTTTCCAAGATATATTTGTAAATATTGAATAATGATTGAAGAAAAATCATAATAAAACATATGAGAATGATCAAGAGCTATTGATGAATGATATTAATGAATGATTATGAATGAATGGTGATGATTGATGGTGTATGATAATTGATGATTGATTGATGATAAAAATGATGATGATTGATGGTTTATGATGATGGATGATGATGAAAATGATTAATGATTGATAATGATGATTGGTGATTGATGAATGTTGATGATTGATAATGATGATTATTGATGATTGATGATCATAATGAGTGATGATGGTTGATGATGAATGAAAATGATTGATGATGATTGATGAATGACGATGATAATGTTGGAGGATATTGATGACACTGGAGGATACTGATGACACTGGAGGATACTGATGACACTAGAGGATACTGATGACACTGGAGGATACTGATGATGCTGGAGAATACTGATAACACTGGAGAATACTGATGACACTGGAGGATACTGATGACACTGAAGGATACTGATGACACTGGAGGATACTGATGACACTGGAGGATGCAGATGATATTGACGTTGATAAAGAACGATAGATCATGAAGATGAAAAGAAACTGGATCAATGAATGATGAAGATGAAGCAAAATGATCAGGTGAAATGTTTCAGATTTGAGATCTGTTTTTCCTTCTGATAGAGCATATGCATGAAATTGATGTGTGTGATAAAGATATGTATGAATTTATGAAAATCATGTAGAATGAAGATAACAAATATCTATTATGGGTTTGCATGAAGCATGAGCGACTAGAGATTATATGAATGAAATCAGTTAGCAGACTAGAGACTTTTGAGAGTGAAAGCTTGGGAATGTGATGGCATGCTTAGACTGAGTGCATGAACATGCTGATCGATTTGAACGCTTAGTGAGTAGGAATCTTTGGATCCTACTATCTGCTTCCTATGAGATCTTATCTCCATATGGACCATGATTTATAGAAAAACATTCATACTCAAGCCAGCTATATATGTGTGTGTATGTTGTTAGTGCACTGCGATAGGCTAGTAGGCGGGTGGAACCACCTTGGTCGGGTGATCAAGGCCACGAGCCCTAGCTAGTTTCGTCGTAGGCCGTACCTATCTGTTGTCATGTGCCTGCAGGGTCGGTAGGCAAGTGGAGTCACTCTGGCCGGGTGGTCAGAGCCACGAGCTGACGTCGATTTCATGTAGGGCTGACATTGTTTATGTCGTGCGCTATGTCGGGTTCGTAGACAGGTGGGATAAACTTGGCCGGGCGGAAAAGTCCATGAGTCACACCCAATTTTGACATAGGCCGATTTGTGAAATAAAGATAAAAAGAATAAATGCTGAGCTGAGATGAAGTGTAAAAGAAAAAGAAAAAGAAAAAGAAAAATGAAGAAGAGAAAGGAAAAGAAAGAGATCTAATGGAGAGTTGGACAAGTAGGAGATAAATAGTGGGAATCGAGGTATATTCTACAATCAGAGCTAGTAGAAACATAAGTATATGCTAGTACTTAGAATGAGGAGTTGGATCTGAACCAATTGAACGAACAGAGGATCTAGAAAGCCAACGATTTATTCATATGATTACTTGTCAGATTACAGATGCAGAAACATAGTATGATGTTTGTGAAGCTTAAATCTACCTAATCTTCTAAAATTCGTACTAATCTTTATAAAGGTGCATGGAGTGCATGAAGTCATCTTTGAATTTTGAAAAGAAAAACATAAAAAGCAAAAAGGTTTCTCAAAAGAACCCCGATACGCTTCTGTTGAATTTTGCAGGTTGGCCCATCGGGACGATGTGAAGGTTTAGGGGGGGCGAATGTCGGGATGAAATCCCGCAGGGAGCATGCATTGAGTTTTTTCAAATTTCATTGATTTTATGAGTTTTGTGTGGTATTCTGACTGAGAAAGTGGTAAAAATTGTACATGTTCTGGCCGATTTAATTGACTGTGAGATGCAAAACCATGTGATTTCTGTAAACAGTCCATGAAACTAAGTCTAGCCCCATGGAGACCCTAGGTTGGAACCTTAGTTTTGTCATTTACCATAAGTCTATCCCTTGGAATTTATTTGATTTGTGTATAAAGTGTGAAAGCAAACTTTAATTTAAGAAAAATAAAAAGAGAAAAAGAAAAAGACCCAAAAATAGAAAGAAGAAAATTGAAAAAATAAAAAGAGAAAAACCAAAAATACAAATAAGGAGTTGGAATTTTTCCAAAATAGAAAATGAACATGCAAGGTGATCTGCAATTAGAAAGTTAAGTAAGGAGCTTAGAAGTTTCTAGAAGAAAGTCCAAGGAGGGAGGGCCTATAAATAGGTACCTAAACTCACTTGTTCCACCCCATGGATCTTTCTTGTGGATCGTCTTTTCAGGTATGCTCCTCGTTCATTTTTGATCATTTATGTTTTATCATCTTGCACATACTTTACGATGTTACGATAAAGAGAGAGAACGAGACCACGGAGTTTTCACTTTATCATAACTTTGGGTCAATTTTGGATCTCACGAGAGTAATATTGGAATTAAGTTTATCATGATCAACATTATTATCTTCTTGTTTTTGAGTCTATGAGACAGAGGAGGGAGAGGTTATGCGTTGTGCTAGTGAGAGAGATATCTGCGCAGACAGACTTGGACACACCCAGATGGGTTCCGGAGGAGAAAGTGTCGGCCTATTGATAGAGCCATCAAAGAGAGAAATATTGGGAGAGAGGATGCGCTCGATGGCTGTTGACGGAGGCAGATCTGTCGCACGCGCTGGATACGGTGAAGAGTGAGAGAAAGCGTCTGTCTGGCTGCATGCAACAGAAGGCGGAGAAGAATTTCGGAGGCGGAGAGAGAGAGAGACGGGGAGATTCACGAGGTGAGCACCTAAATGATAGAGAGATGACATAGAGCACGTAAGCTCTGGAGAGAGGTTACCGTGATGGTCTTGTCGGCGTGCTGATCTGCCGCTGTATAGCCATGTGGAGAGAGATGATCAGAGACGGCAATGTGGCACGCGAACGCGGAGGAGGAGAGAGATTTGAGAGAGAGAGGTGTAGAGAGATATGCGCAGAAATTCGAAGATATGGCGGTGACTCCTGAAAAGAGAGAGAGAGCTGGTGTCGGCGATGAACGGAGTGGAATTCGGAGAGAGAGAGAGAGGAGGGAGCTACAGATTTTTGCGATATAGAGAGAGATGGTAGAATACTATGGAGAAAAGACCGAAGAGAAAGAGAGAGAGAGAGAGAGAGAGAATCGAGGATTTCACTCACCACGCAAAGAGAAATAGAGAGGGGAACTGGCGCTGCGGAGGAGAGAGAATCGGATGGGTGGCACTGTGTCTATGGTCGCGTCCAGAGAAACGGATGGGTGGCACTCTGTCTATGGTCGCGTCCAGGGAAACAACACAGAAGAAGGCGGTTAAGAGAGAGAGAGAGAGAGAGAGATAGAGAGAGAGAGCTATAGGTGGCAAATGCGCAAGATTGATTGGAGAAGGATGTGGAGACACGAAGAGAGAAACTCAATGGCAGACGCGTATATGAGAGAGAGAGGAGAGAGAACTAGAGAAAGTGTGTTTGTTGAGGAAAGAGAAACATCAAGAGTTGGACATTGAAGATATTCGATGAGGGGAGGGAAAAACGTTCAACCTGATTAAAATTATTATTGAATTTCATTCACCTATGTGGCTTCAATAAGAACTTAGTTGAGGATATAAGAAGATTACAATGGTTATAGAAATATATCTTCCCTCCCTCCGATTTATATGCTCTTGAAATGCCAAAGTTAAGCCAAAAGCTTTAGTGAAATTAAGTTTTGTCGTTGAATTTTAATGCTTATATGAAGGGCAATCACAAACAATAAGTATTGGTAAAAACTTTTGGAACATGAAACATCTAGTTCATACTTGTCGCTCATAATTGTTGCTAAAATTCCGATTTGAAACATCAAACAAAAAGAATTCAATTATGCCATGACACACACGCATTGTTGCTAAAATTCCGATTTGAAACATCAAACAAAAAGAATTCAATTATGCCATGACACACACGCTATTGAGTTGAAATTGTTATCACCAAATAATGGCTAGAGTAAAGGTTAAGGGCTCAATACATGTTTTTCTATCAAGAACTCACGAACTTGATGGTTTTTCTCGAGAGTGTCTTTCATTTTCACCAATGGTACTAATGATGATTTAACCCAACCCCGTGGGTCTTGCTTATGGATCTTCCTACCAGGTTGATGATTTCAGTGATTATATGAAGTGACGAAAGCGATTGAAGACTTAAGATAAAGATTACCCCTCGTGGATCTTCTTGGTGCATCTATTCTCCAGGTTACTGCGTTGTCGTAGAGGGGTGTGAAGGGAGGCTGACGCTCATCTACAAGTATCGCGCTACCCTAACCGTGTGACTGCACGCAGGGTGCTTCTAAGTATGCCTAGGGCCTTCGGTTGATTTTTCAGTTTAGGTGTGATAAAAACCTATATGTTTCTAATATATGGGAGTGCAAATTAAGAACTAATTATGTAGACTAAGGACCGTAAGGGCGAGCGTTTCTATAATGTTCTATAGCTTCTAATTGATAAGACATAACTAAGTTCTCGTTTGTAATTTTATCTTTAAAAAAGTCAACTTCTTCGTTCTCAATTTGATTTGAGTTAGGTTTTCTAACTAAATTAGGTGGGAATAAGTCTTTCTTGTCCTCCGGTTCTGGCAAAACTATGGTAATTAAAGGTAAAATTCTAGAAAGAAGACGATCGTAATCTAACGTGTGTAAAGTTTCGTTAACTACTTTATCTTTAATAATTTCAACTTCTATATTTTCATTATTATTTGAACTATCAATTGAAGACGGAAGCAATGTTCCTATTATTAAGTTTTCTAATTCTTGATTCTTAATATCAGAATCGTTTGAAGATACTAGTTTAGAACTACTTGTAGATCCTATCTCTTTAGACATATGAAATAAAAAAGTAAAGATCTCAATTAATTTTCAAAGAAACAGTATGAAGAATTTCAAAATCAATCTTATTTAAGCCTATACAAAAGTTTATCATAAGTGCTAATACAATTCTCTTAATAGATAATCCTATACAACTTAATAGTTCTGAATGAACAATCTTCAAATATCGTAATTTTGTAATCTTGAAATCTCGTATGCTTGTGTTCTCGTATTCTCCTTTGTAATTTCTTCAATGATCTGCAGGACAGAAACATTAGGAAGAAAATCATAAGTATGTTTTTAATTAGCATAAAACACTTATTTAATAATTTAACATTACTTAAACCTAAACTAACATTTTTATACAAACACTTCTAACTTCCTAACTTTAATATATATGAAAACATTTACTTAAATGCAAACATATTTTATACAAAACTTCAATAGATTTTATGCATACATGCATACACATATCCATATTAACATGCATACAATCATGCATACATGCTTCATTTCTCATGCACACATGCATACCTATACATGCATAATACTTATGCATTCACAATAATAAACATGCACTCTTCTCTCTCTCTCTCTCTCATTTCCTCTACCGTCTGTGCACACGCTTACTCATCACTCGATCATGCAAAAAAGTCGATTAATGAGAGTAATGAATTTTGCCCAAACGGATGTTTGGTACTTTTCAAGTGGGAATGACAGCCACCCAAATGGGAAGGGGAGGACCAAAAAAAACAAACACTAATAAAAACCTTGTCTATGATGAGAAAATACGCACTAGATGAAGATGCGGAGCGATCAATAGTGATGGGGAAGATGGATGTGTGAGTGTTTTGTTCTCGTGACTTGAGGATGTACATAATGTAGGATGTCAAGAAGCACGACTCCATACATTTTATGCAGTGCTTGATCACTTATCTTCAAGGGATGCAGAGAAAATAAGAGGAACATGGCCATGGCTACCCATTCTTCTCCAACGTTCTCAGTGAGCTAGGAGAAAACTGAAAAAATCACATCAGTTCATCTCTTCAGAGTCGAGACACATGCTACTCGGATGGTTGGGCGAGACTGAAATATGACTAGCGTGAAAGATGTGGATTGCGGGCAGTTAGTGTCATGGACAAAGGAAACCATCCTTAACCTTAGATTCCATGTGAATCCTGTATCTCATGATTGGCTTAGAATTAGGAGAAACCAATGCTTTCGTTGCGTCCGGAACATGCCAAAACCCTAAGATCGATTGTCTACTTGCCTGATTCGGATATCCAGAGCTCATGCTTTAAGTCGATGATATCATGATGACATCATCAAGTCGCAACCACCCTTGGGAACCGCCCTTGAAAACCTATATAAGGAGGGGTTGGCCACATTCATAATCAGTCTTGCCAATACCAGTCTTGGGAGCTCAAGGTGTCGTGACCGCCAAGTAAGTACTCTTCAAGTTCCAGTTATAGTTCTTGTCTTGTTCCTTGTTCTAGTCTAGTTCTTGGACATCCTATCTTGTCCCCTTGTAATCTCATAGTACGAGATCCTGTCGAGTTCTTCCATGTATCCACTTCATCTCCCAGAAGGGAGTTCTTGTAATCCAAACATCTTGTCTCATACTTACGATCCCGGGTTGTGGGATCTCCTGTATCATCTCTAGTTGAGTTATTCATGCCTATCAGTCCCGGGTTGTGGGACATCTTGTATCAATCACGTATTCTTGTATCATTTCCCCTTCGTGGGTGATCTTGTAATCAGAAGTGTATTTCCGAAATCTTGTCTATTGTAGTCAGAGAGCACAATCTAGTGCTCCCTTGACATTTTGGCAAGACTATCGTCTATTCAAGACCAGGCATATTGGAGAACGCTTATGAACAGATTGTAGCATCACTTCAGAGTCTCCAACAACAAGTCGAAGACCTAAGTCACCGACAGACACAAGTCGAGATGGGACATCCAGTGCATGTAGGTGCATTCCTCCAAGAATTCCAAGAACGAATCGGGAGTCTTCAAGCAAATCAAGGAAGTATTCAAGTGAATCAACGGCCTAGTACATCATTTATGAAGGAACCCAAGATTTGCATGCCAGAAAAGTTCGATGGTGATCGCAGAAAGTTCCGAGGATTCTTGCAACAAGTCAAATTGTACATCCGTATGCAGCCTGATAGATACCTTGATGATGCATCCAAGGTCGGTTTTATTGGAACCTTGCTCTATGGTCAAGCTTTATCATGGTTCGTCCCAATCTTGGAGAAGGATATGGCCGTACTTTATGACTATGAGGGGTTTCTTAGAGAGCTCATCGCCACATTTGGAGATGCAGACACGAGTCGAGTGGCAGAAACAAAACTTCGGAAGCTACGTCAAGGTAACCGCCCTGCCTCTACCTATGCATCAGAATTTAGGCAGTTGATATGTGACCTCACTTGGCACTAAGATTATTTTATAAGCCAATTTAGATGGGGCTTACGAGATGATGTGAATGACCTTCTACTCACGATGCCAGAGGTGAAGACATTGAATGAATACATCAACCAAGCTATTCAATGTGATAACCGCCTCTTTGAAAGGAAACAAGAAAACAAGTAGAAGGAAGACCTCGCCAATGGAAACCTTTCCAGCCCACTCCTAGAGATGAGTCTATGCCCGAGCCTATGCAGATAGATGTAATTCGGTTCCAGCCTCTAACACCACAAGAGAAACAAAGAAGGAGGGACAACAAGTTATGCCTGTATTGTGGAGACCCTGGCCACATTGCAGTTAATTGTCCCAACAAGAGAACGAACTCCAAAGTGGCAGCCACCCTTGTAGAGCAGGAAAACAAGGAAGTCCAGTTGTAAAAGAGACCATATAGCCGGACCATGATATAAGAAAGGGTCTCATCATTCCATCCACACCCGTAGAAACATGTCTTGCCCCTGTCAAGTTAATCATGTCTAAGAAGACCCTTTCCCTTATAGCTCTGGTAGATTCAGGAGCGTCCTCATGTTTCATTGATGAAGGACTCGTTAAGAAACATGGAATTCCAGTACTTCAGAAGAACAGACCAGTAGTCGCTGAAGTAGTAGATGGACGGCCTCTAGGATGAGGGAATATAACCATGGAAACCATACCACTAAGAGTACACCTTGGTGACCATGATTCACATATATGTTTCAACATAATATCGAGTCCAGTAAATATGGTTATCATCGGAATGTCGTGGTTAAAGAAACATAATCCAGAAATTAATTGGGAGAATAATAAAATCACCCGTCGAGATATCCAGAAGAACCCAAAATATGTTGGAGCCAAAGCCTTCATACATGCAGTAAGAAAGGAACCGATATATATGATCTATGCCATACCAACTCAAGAGCCCAAGAAAGATGATTCAATGAAGCTACCTGACCAGTACCAAGGGTTTGAAGATGTCTTTGAAAAAAAGAATGCAGATATGCTCCCGGAACATAGACCTTATGATTGTGCCATAGAACTTCAAGAGGGAGCACAACCTCCCTTCGGGCCAATCTATAGACTATCCCCAGGGGAACTTCAAGAATTACGTAAGAATATTGATGAGAATCTAGCCAAGGGGTTTATCAAACACTCGAAGTCCCCTGCTGGAGCCCCTATCCTATTTGTAAAGAAGAAGGACGGAACTCTTCAAATGTGTGTGGACTATCGTGGTCTGAATAAAGTTACAATAAAGAACAAATATCCTCTACCACTTATATCAGAACTCTTGGAACGCCTCGAAAAAGCAAAGTTCTTCACTAAGATTGACCTTTGAGGAGCATACAATCTTATCAGGATCAGAGAAGGAGACGAATGGAAGACAACATTCCGAACAAGGTATGGACACTTTGAATATGTAGTTATGCCATTCGGTCTCACCAATGCTCCAGGAGTCTTTCAACATATGATGAATGATATCTTTCGAGAGTATTTAGATGATTTTGTGGTAATATATCTTGATGATATCTTGATATTATCCAAAAATCTAGAAGATCATGAATGTCATGTGAAGATAGTCCTAGAGAAACTAAGAGAAAAAGGGTTATATGCAAAATTGGAGAAGTGCTATTTCCATCAGACAGAAGTAGAGTTTTTAGGGTACATTGTATCAGAGAAAGGAATATTTATGGTCCCTAATAAGATCGAGACAATCCTTGATTGGCAACCACCTTCGTGTGTTTGAGATGTACAATGTTTTCTAGGATTTGCCAATTTTTATAGAATATTCATCAGAGATTACTCCAAGATAGTGACACCTCTTACCAAGCTTACAGGGAACTCCATATTCTCATGGATCAAAGAAGCAAAGAAGGCCTTTCAGACCTTGAAATCAGCATTCACTACCGCTCCAATTCTAGTTCATCCTGATTCTAGTAAGCCCTTCTTCCTTGAGACAGATGCATCGAACTTTGCTCTAGGGGCCATTCTTTCCCAATATGGAGATGATGGACACCTACATCCAGTTGCATATCATTCAAGGAAGTTTTCCCCTCCAGAAATTAATTATGAAATTCATGATAAAGAACCTCTTGCCATAGTAGACGCGTTTGATACCTGGCGTCACCATCTAGAAGGAGCAGTTCATAAAGTCATTGTGTATTCAAATCACAAGAACCTAGAATATTTTATGACCACCCGGATTCTCAATAGAAGGCAATCTCGATGGAGTAACTTTTTATCCAGATTTGACTTTGTCATCACATACCGTCCAGGACGTCATCAATGTCAGTCAGATGCCCTGTCCAAAAGATCTTACCTTGCACCAAAGAAGGGTGAAGAGGCCTTTGATCAACAAGAGAGTGTATTACTCAAGCCTGAGCATCTCCAGTTAGCAGCTATCTCTTCAACCCATCCTGAAGATTCAGCCTTGAATCATTTGATTCGTGAGAATCTACCACAAGATGAATTATTTTGTAATGTTAAGCAAAAAACTCAAGAAGGAAAATTCCAAGAAGTAAATGAATTCCAGGAAAAGGAGGGGTTACTATTCTATCAGAACCTATTGTATGTCCCTCAAGGAAAGCCCAGGATCCAAGTACTTCAACAGCGTCATGACAACCTTGCAGCAAGACATTTTGGAGTAAATAAAACCATACAACTCATATCCAGGGATTTTTGGTGGCCTCAAATGTGGAAGGAAGCCAAAGAATATATCCGAACCTGTGACACTTGCAATAGATCTAAGGTACCACGACATAAGCCGCATGGCCTCTTGCAACCTTTACCTATTCCAGAAAGGCCATGGGCTTCATTATCTATGGATTTCATCATAGATCTACCAAAGTCCGATAAGTATGATGCCATTCTTGTTATTGTGGATAGATTCACAAAGATGGCACACTTCATTCGAACTACAAAGGCAATCACAGGTGCAGCCACTACTAGACTCTTTCTCAGATACATCTTTAGGCTTCATGGATTGCCTCATGATATTGTCAGTGATCGAGGTCCACAGTTCATATCTAATTTTTGGAACAGTCTTTGCAAGCTCCTTGGTGTTCAAGTTAAACTATCTACAGCAAATCATCCACAGACTGATGGACAAACAGAACGGGTGAATCAAGTCCTAGAGCAATATCTCCGTTGCACTAGCAACTATCACCAAAATGATTGGTTTGAGTTGTTACCCTTTGCAGAGTTTTCCTATAACAATAGTGTTCATGCATCTACTAAGCAAACTCCCTTCTTTGCAAACTATGGAAAACATCCAAGGATGGATTTACAACTCTCAAATCATGTCAAGAACCCAGCTGCCAGAGACAAGGCCCAGTACCTGATGGACATTCACAAAGAACTCAAGGAAGAGATCCATAAAGCTCAACAACAATATAAGTACCATGCAGATCAACATCGTGTCCAGAATCCATCGTATCAAATTGGGGATAAAGTATGGTTACTCCGAAACAATTTACAAACTTCAAGCCTTGTGCAAAGCTAGATCATCAAAAGTTTGGTCCATTTACCATCTTGGCCAAGATTAATCCAGTCACCTTCAAGCTCCAGTTACCGAGTACCATGAGAATACATCCAATTTTCCATGTATCCATGTTGGAACTATATCAGATTTCACATTGAGGGGGGAGAGACCTAGTCCACCACCTATCGAGATTGATGATCATGAAGAATTTGAAGTCGAGCATGTCCTAGATTCCAGAATATCCCGGGGAAGATTGGAATGCCTTATTCATTGGAAAGGGTATGATATCAGTGATTGTACTTGGGAACCTATAGAAAACCTTCAGAGAGCACCAATCAAGGTTCGAGAATTCCATAAGAGAAATCCAATGAAGCCGAGACCAGATAACATGACCGCTCCTCGTGGAACTCGTCGCTTGAGGGGGAGATGATGTCATGGACAAAGGAAACCATCCTGAACCTTAGATTCCATGTGAACCCTGTATCTCATTATTGGTTTAGAATTAGGAGAAACCAATGCTTCCATTGCGTCCGAAACATGCCAAAACCCTAAGATCGAGTGTCTACTTTCCTGATTCGGATATCCAGAGCTCATGCTTCGAGTCGATGACATCATGATTACATCATCAAGTCGCAACCGCCCTTGGGAACCGCCCTTGAAAACCTATATAAGGAGGGGTTGACCACATTCATAATCAGTCTTGCCAATACCAGTCTTGGGAGCTCAAGGAGTCGTGACCGCCAAGTAAGTACTCTTCAAGTTCCAGTTCTAGTTCTTGTCTTGTTCCTTGTTCTAGTCTAGTTCTTGGACACACTATCTTGTCCTCTTGTAATCTCGTAGTACGAGATCCTGTCGAGTTCTTCCGTGTATCCAGTTCATCTCCCAGAAGGGAGTTCTTGTAATCCAGACCTCTTGTCTCATACTTACGATCCCGGGTTGTGGGATCTCCTGTATCATCTCTAGTTGAGTTATTCATGCCTATCAGTCCCGGGTTGTGGGACATCTTGTATCAGTCACGTATTCTTGTATCATTTCCCCTTCGTGGGTGATCTTGTAATCAGACATGTATTTCCGAAATCTTGTCTATTGAAGTCAGAGAGCACAATCTAGTGCTCCCCTGACAGTTAGTGATTAGTTGATACAACAATTCCCTCTTCAAGCCTCAGAATAGAAGAGATCGAGCATTCATCTGGGCTGAAGAGAACACTGTGGATCTTCGAAATCTCTCTCTCCTTCTCTCTCTCTCTTTCCCTCGCTCTCTCTCTCTCTCCGTTCCTCCGTTTCTACGCTAATAAACAAGATAGAGGTATCATGAAAGAACTTCCCAATAGACGGATCACAATATTCCACTAAAATCATGAGCTTCTTATAGACATCATACAACAATACATCAAGGTCGATGTCGCACATTAACAAACATGATTAATATAGGTTATGCGCAAACCTAACATGAAGATGTTCCATGTCATAGTGGACAGAGAATAGGATACTCAAAACCTACAAATCGCAATCAAAACGAATACATACAACATATACGAAGATCAACGAGCAACATCGCTTTGATACCCAATAGAATAAAGAACAACTTCATCAGAATCAGAGGTTTTCCAAGCCAAACAATGAAAGAAAATATTTATGCTCTCAAAATGATATATGTTATGCATCGTTTCCTCTCTCTGCCTGCTTACGCATCATCGCTTCATCTGCTTCTTTCCCCCTCTCTCTCTCTACTACGCCATCGCTGAGAGCCCACAAGTCTCTGCTAACAACTGATTTGTGTGCATCAACTATTGTTGATTTCGCTAGAAACATCTCTCTTTGCTACAGAGCACATCAATCTGGCTTAATCTCTTCAATCTCCCTATTCGAGTGCATCACAACCTTGTCAGCTTTTGGCCAAATCTTTGCCTTCGGCCTTCTATGTCTGCTTCTGATTTGTCTTTGCATGCTACTCTCCACAACAAATACTTCTCTCTCTCAGACACTCATGCAAGAAGAAGACATCAGAACAGAATCTCTCTCTCACTATCTCACTCTCTCTCTCTCCGCTTCTGTCTGTGTCAACACGGATGGAGGAAGGGGGGAAGCTCTCTCTCTATCTCTCTATCTCTCTCTCTCTAAATTGAACAACGCACCTGCAGGACAGAAACATTAGGACAAATGTAGTAAGTATCACCTATAATATACGAGCACAAAGATC
Source organism: Ceratopteris richardii (assembly GCA_020310875.1). Classification (NCBI taxonomy): domain Eukaryota; kingdom Viridiplantae; phylum Streptophyta; class Polypodiopsida; order Polypodiales; family Pteridaceae; genus Ceratopteris; species Ceratopteris richardii. The sequence continues at coordinate 106,282,008 of CM035415.1, forward strand.
TATGCGCGTTTATCAACTCATAGTTAGCTAACACATTTATTTACTTAACTAGCACACATCTTACATGAGCCATGCATCTATTAGATAACTAGTTCATATCTCACACATACTCTTTGCTAACTGCTACATATTTCTCACGTAAAAAAAATATTTTTAAACATATTATACTAGATTAAATAGCTAATTGCATTCACCTTGACTTTACAATTTATATAATAGGCTTATTTATTTAACCGTACATACATATTATAATATTTATATTATTTAGATACTTGAAATAACTTTAGACACGTAGGTTTAGTAAAACATCAACTCAAAAATAGAGATTTTATAGCTTGGTCTAATCATAAAGTACATAAATATTATTCCTAACACATAGGCACACAATCATATTAACATATATACACATATATGTTCATTATAAAAAACTAATCAATTTATGGACTTAAATGTACTCTTATTCATTTATGGAACACCATATTCATACCCATTCTTAGGTAGGTAATAATTCATAAATAATTAAACATAGGTGCACACATATATATATTTTAAGTATGCATATGCAAACACATACTTATGGCATAAATCCTACATTCACATACATTTTCATAGGCTCATGTACACATACATAAGTCAGTATATTCACATAAACATAGATACACACCCTTTCATAGAAATGAACATTTATGAATGCACATATACATGATTTCAAAAACATATAAAAATGTAAAATGAAGAGTAAGAGTAAGAATCAATTATCCTATCATTCTGCATATAATTTCTTCTTTTTCCTGTAGGTACCCAAGAAAAAAAATAGTCAATTTAAACCAATGCATTATAAAAAATATAAGAGAGAGGTATCAACTAATCAACTTGAAATCAAATTATTATTATTTTCCCATTTATTAAGTCAAGTAAAGAAATCCTTCCGACATCTGCCCCCACCAAACCTGCACATCACCCTCGATGGGCCAACCTGCAGTTAAATAGGAAAGCAGTATCAAATTCTTTCTAAAAAATCTTTAATTTAACTCTAAAATATATTATAAAAAATTCTTTTTAATTTCTATTTATGTTTCTGATAATAAAGAAAATTTCTAAAATTTCTAAGATTTCATAAATATGAATTTGAAATCCTTTTAGTCAATGCATATAGTCAAAAATACAAATTTAGAAAATCCTATTAAGGTTATTTAGATAATTGAGGTACTCACCATTCCATTAACCCTGTTCTTAGGTAAAATTTAATTTATATAAGTATGTTTTCTTTTATTTCTTAGACGTCCGCTATAAGATGCATCGAACTAACTCTTCTACAGCAAACCTCTGCCTCATATAGCCCGCATAATATTCCAAAAGTGGTTTTGAGACCACAATTGAATTATATTCTTCTTTTTCTTTTCTTTTGTATTCTTTATTTTTTCTTTTTCTTTTTTCCATCTTGCAGTAGCCATCAATATACTGCTTGATGTTCTTATTTTTCTCTTTTTCTTAATTTTTCTTTGCAACTTTATTGTTTAAGGGGAAAGGCTTAACCCTTAATCACAGTAGAGGATCTAGAAATTCGCTACAGCTAGAATTAGGATCTCATTTGCTAAACGATTTCAGAAAGTAAAGAATTTTACTAGTATAAAGTAAATTTCTCTTTTACTAGGGGTTGTAGTTCAAGTTTTCCGCTCTCCTATCTTCACAACTCATTACAAGTTCTCTAAATCAGACTTTCAACCTATATACATTTTCCTACTTTAATTTCACGTTCATTATTTACGTAATTTTAATAAATTCCCTCTTAATATCAGAAACAAATAAAACTCTATTTATGAAATGCATGAAAAAGAATTTAATATAAATAATTGGAATTATGTCACTTGGTTATTCTTTGTCTTCTTCTTTGTTCTCCAGGAAGTCTTCGTCCAATTCAAACTTAGTTCTTTCTCTTCTTTTAAACACTTGATTCTTTTTCCTGCAATCAAATTTCTTAACACAGAACCATCAAATTCACGTAATTTATATGTACCTATTTCATAAACCGAAACAACAACGTAAGGTCCAAACCAATGTTTAGTTAGCTTTCAACGTGCATCATATTGAGTATCAAACGTACTATCATACACAAGCACCCAGTCACCACTCTCTATTGGTTGTGGCCTTAGTCTATGTTTCTTATCAAAATATAATTTATTTTTCAATCTAGATGTTTTTAATTTTTTTATTGCTTCTTTAAGATTTTCATTTCCTTGTTTTAATTGCTTAATTCTAAGCGCTAATAAATCCTCTCTTTAAACGTTATCTTTCCAACCTAAATTCATCCAATTAATTATCTGAGTATGAATGGGAAACAATGGTTTCTGATAATACATGAGTTCAGCCGGCATAAAACCAGTTGTTCTCGTGTACGTCATGCGATCAGCCCAAAGAGCAAATGGAAGATATTTTGGCCATTGACCAATATCTCCATGGCAAGCTTTTGAAATAGCCTTCACTATGGAAGGATGCCCTCGTTCAATTTTACCATTTGCTTCTGGGTTATAGGCAGTCGTAAGAGACAATCGAGTTCCATGTTGTGCAAAGAATTCTCTCGCCTCTCTCGCATCTAACTCACCTCTATCCACTACTACTTTTTCTATATATCCAAATCTAGATACTACTTCTTCTAAAAGGAATATGCATACATTATAAGTAGTATTGGAGCGAAGTGCTCTACCCTCGACGTGGTTTGTCAAATCCTCTCGTGCAAGAACAATATATCTCATGCCATCATTGCTTTTAGGCATAGTCACAAGGTCAACTACCCACTTGTAATGGATACAAGGTGGATAGGTCGGGTGAAGGGGATCTCTATGCTTGACAGAGGAATGTAATTGGCACGTACTACAAGTGCTCACAAGTTCTTTAACATTTACATACATCCTCGGCCACTAGTAGCTTTCCCTAATCTTTTCATATGTAGCTACAAAGCCTTTATGACCAGCCCAAAGGCTTTCGTGCATCTCTTGCATAACTTGCACTTGAAAAACTTTCAAACCTAGTACTCTTTGAGGGTTTCGAACCTTTCCTCTAGCATGTCTCCAGAGATATCCATCTTTCAAGAAGAAGTTGAAAGACTTCTTCTTGATGTTCCGGAATCGATTTGAAGACCAGCTTGGGGAAGGCTGAAATGAACTCAGATAGTTTCCTATATCTCGGCACTCTCCTTCATAATCGTACTCTCTAAATCTTTCATATGTATAGGTAGATGTTTCATAATTTATTAAATTAATATGGTTATTTAATGCTTCATTATTATTGTCGAATTTTGCTCTTGAAAGCATATCAGCAACGGTGTTATGTTCTCTGGCTATATGAACAAAAGCAGGATTAATGAATTTAATATAGGCTATCCATCGTAGCATAGCTATATCCGGAGACAAACAATTAGCTATTAAACCTATTAGTGGAAGACAATCAGTCTCTACTACTACATTAGCGCCTATAAAGTACTCTTTGTTTGTTTTTAAAGCTATAACTAATCCCCATAATTCTCTCTTAATTTGCGGGTAATTCTTTTGAGTATCATGAAGAATCTTTGCTCCAAAGCGAACTGCGTATCTTTGCTCGTCTTCATCGTCCTGTCCAATGACCCAGCCTATACCAATAGGACTAGTGTCAACGGTTAGGATTACAAGCTTATTTCCTGTATAGTCAATACGTTTCAAAACAGGAGCATTGATAAGCAATTGCTTTAGACGCCTCATAGTTTTAGAATGCTCATCAGTCCAAAAGAATTTATTTCTTTTTCTCAATAAATCATAAAGCGGATTTGCTACATGAGCAAAGTGAGGAATCCAGATGACATAGAAAACACATGCACCTAGGAATCTCCTTACTTCACTAACATTGCGACATCTCTCAGAAATCCTACTAATGGCATCAACTTTTGCTGGATAGGGTCTACAACCATAATGGCCACATAAATTTCCAACTATTAGCACTTCGTTAACACCAAAAGTTGATTTCTCTAGAGAGAAAGTTAGTCCAACCTCTTCAAATCTTTCAAATATCTTTTCACAATCTAAAATATGGCTCTAAACAAACTTTCTACAACTAGATGAATCTAAACTTTCATCCTTTTCTTTTTCCACACACCCTTTTATTGGAATGTCATCAATAAAAGGCATCGTCACTTTTGGGATAAAGTCATGTAGGACCAGATTCATAGCATTCATCATGTGGGCCACAGAATTCGTTGCTCCTTGTGGTAAAGTACACACACGTACTAACCCCAAAGGAGTCTTCATCGTGGTCACGTCTCGACTCTCAATTGCTAATTGAAACTGATCATACCCTGAATACAGGTCTCCCATTGAATAGATGGAGTGACTAGCAAATGCCTCGGCAAACTCATCTACAATGGGACCTGTTCCTACATTTCTAATAGTGACTTTATTCACAAGCTGCAAATCCTAAATAAAGCATAGCTTCCCACTCTTTTTCGGTACCGTAAACCACCTATTAGAGTATGGTGCTGAGGATGGTTCCAAGATTCTCATGGCGATCCTCTCCTTTAACAATCTCATTAGCTCAGGTAAATGAGCCTTTGGAACTGGAATCGGACAAAGATTCCAAGGAATATGTGGTACTGTGAAAATAATCATTGGAGCTACTAACTTTGGGTCTGCACATCCTATCTCATGTGGGAACAAAGAAAAAGCTTGACCATGACGAACAATCATTTTGGTAAACTGCTCTTTTTCAATTTGACAAAGAAATTCATCTCCAAATTTAATAAACTTCTTACTCTCATCAGTAAATATGTGACCTATCTTAGATCGATCTCTAAGAATAGGATCATTTGATACTCGACGAATTATGTCATGACTATCTTTGGGTAAGGGTTGAGCTACAGGCTTTATTTTCTTTTCTACAGTTTTGTATTTAGTTTCTATGCTAACTTCATGTTCTACGATAAATTCACTAATAATCTCATACTCTTGAATAGAGTTAAGAATTATCAAATTTGATTCAAAATTTTCATAAGAAATACTTTCTAGCTCTTCTAATAAAGTATAACTTTTTGATAGTTCAATTATACACTCAATATTCTCGTCACTTGAAATTAATCCGGTTTTTCTAAAATAATTTTCAGTTTGTTTTCTAAATGTTTTTGTAAGGTTTTCTTTAGTAATATAATGAAAAATAGTTGTAGGAGTACAAATTAGATAATTTTCAAATTTATGCTCATTGATAGGCGAGACATCAAAACAACGTCCACTATTATCTCGCTCAATAGTGGAGTCTAGCAGAAATTTTGATCATAATAAGCTCTATATTCTCTTACAGCCAGTGGATCATCACAAACATGACTGATCGAGTCAATGGGATTTCTTCTTAAGCTCTTTCTATTCCTAGTGTGGTTTGGGCAAACCATCATAACTTGCAAAGAATCCGTCCCTGATTTGGATTGAATTCTTGCATACGCTGACCCGTCGTTCATTGCTTTTGTTTCCATCCTCATTTCAGCTATGAATGGCTGTCCAAGAATCACTTCATATGAGCAATTATCTTGAACAAAGAAGTGAAACTCTTCTTGAACACCACCTATCATTATAGGCACATTCGCACATGCTCCTAATAAAATGTCAGAGCCATTGTCAGTTGTTCTCATCCGCCAACCATGCTCTTTATCAATTGGCCATCTAAATTTGCCAAAGAACTTTTTTGAAATCATGTTTATCTCTGACCCCGAGTCAATGAGAGCCAAAGCTAAACAAGAATCTTTCTCATCTCCAATTCTAATCTTTACTTCTGGTGTGCCTCGTGCCCAGAAGGTAGAATTGTATTTACTTTCACTTTTTAGCATTTCTTCATCAGGTTGTATGGATCCTAGAAAATTTCTATTTACACTACCCGTTGTAAATTCTTCATCATCCTCATAGTCACTTTCACTTAATGTAACAACATCATTCATAGCTAGGGTTTCTTTTGCCATATCTTGCATGTCCTCGTCTTGTGGCAAAGGAAAGAGTCTTCTTCTAATAAGCCGAATAAAACTGTCCTTGAACTCCGGTTTCGCTATGGAAAACACTTGCTCAAGTGACATCGTTACTTGACTTTTTAGAAGAATGTCATTTAAAATCTCCCTAGCATCATTTTTCTTTTCGAGCTTAGAAATCATAATAGCACGTGGAGCTCTTCTACCTTTCTTCTTTCCTTTCTCATCATTTTGCTTTTGATCCTCTTTATTTTTAGGTTTAGAAGTTTCCAATTTCTTTTGCTCTTCATGCAATTGAACATTTTCATCGGTCGGCTTTTTGCCTTCCTTTATCATTTTTCTCTTCTCTTCTTACATATATTTGATTCATCAAAATGAACTTTTTTATCAGTTTTCTTTTCATCTTCTCTTGTTTGCTTCCTAGTTACTCTCCTATCACCTTCTTCTACATCATCCTGTTGATCTTCTCCTCTCCGTTTTTCCTCAACATTTCCAATGTGAGAAAAGACAGAGGATTGATCTACAGGAGATTTCCATGCGGTCTTGTACATTATCTCGTCTCTAGCTCGTACCAGTGACTCTATTGAATATGGATTTTGGCTAGGCATTGATGAAGGCCTATCCTCGACCGGCTCTAGTCTTGCAACCGAAGTATTGGCAGTTGCATCTGATACTGTTAAATTTTCATAAAGCTTTTTCATTCCTCCTTTGCCCCAATTGACGGACAAAGGAAGACGTGATCTAAAATCACATAGTCTTCTATCTATTTCCACAACTAATTGATTCGCCTTAACACTTTTTAATTCTTCACAAGCAAATGATGCTTGCTCCTGACTATCGCACCAAACACAGCGTTTCCCGCGAGTCCCTCTTTTCTCATTATTTCTTTGAAAGGGTGGCTGCACAGCAAATTGAGGAGCTTGCTGAGGTGCTGGCTGAAAGACTGGTTGTGGTGGAACATATTGAGGCATAACTTGTTGAATAGGTGGTGCTTGCCCTGCACTACTACCACTAGTCCCTGGATCATTAAAGCTCATAGAATAAACTTGTTTATTTAAGTTAGCAACCTCTTTTGAAAGAGATGCTTGCATGTTCATAACATTTTCCATCTGTTTACATAGAATATCCAATTGAAATTCTATGGGAGCTTTAGTGGCAGCTGCATTATTAGCCGTAGTCGTAGCAGCAGCCATTGGCATATCAACTTGCCTTATAGCAGGAGTCTCTCTAGACTGCGAAGTATTAGGTTTAGCATACAAGATAGTTTGCCTTTGCTTCATTTGAGCAACAACCTCTATCTCTTTTTTGACCTTCTCCCAGTCATGAGTTAGCCCATACCTTTTTCCTGGCTCCTCTATTCGTCTTTCGATTTCAGCCCTATCTTCTGGATTAAGTATCTTAAGAAAATATATAATTACATCTGGATTTATAGCATTTCTATCATCTTCAGGAAGTTGAGCCAGACATCTCATGAACTCACCGTGAAGATGAGTTAAAGACTCATTGCTCTTAATAGTGTTTAACCACCGCAAAAAACCTTCCCGACTGTGCTGGCTAAAATCCTCGAGGTAGAACATTTTATGAAGTTCCTTTCTAAATTCCTCCCAAGGTTTTTCAGCGTGTTCTTGTATAGATTCTAGAATTGAACTAGAAACTACACGTCCAAAGTATTTCACTAGTACATCTTCAGGTAATCCCTGGATTTGCACTTGCTCCTCAAATGCATCCAGGTATTCTGTAATGTTTAATCCAGTAAATTTTCCTTTTTCTTTTAGAATAGCTTGGACTGTACGTGTCCCTTGCTTTTCTATCATCATGTTCCTAAACATCTCCTCCATCTTGCGTTCTTGATAATGCAATGAATAGAGAAGAAGTTCCCTAATAGCTGGATCTAATTGCTCTCTCCTCCATCTTGCGTTCTTGATAACACTTCGAATAGAGAAGAAGTTCCCTAATAGCTGGATCTAATTGCTCTCTAAATTGTCTAAATCTATCACTAGTTGATAAAGTCAGGGATGGCTTTACCCTAGTCCTAGGCTTTACTAATTTTAATCTCCTAATTCTAAAGTCTAATTGATTTCTTTAACCTAAATTTTGACTTATCTCTAATATTTACTCTTTTTGAATTTAAGTTTTTTAGAGATTTAAATTTTTTTAAAACTTTTTCAATTTTAAAGGGTTTTTTAATAAGGTAATTGTTATAAAATAGTTTCTCTTGAATTAAGTCTTTTAGTTTACTATTAATTTCTTTAAAATTAATTTCTTTGAAGAAATAAAAGCATTAACTATAAGTCAAAAGAAACCTAAATTTAAACTATTTTTATGCTATAAGCTTTCTTTTTATGCAATGAAAATAAAATAAACAATCTTTCTTTTTTTCAAAACTTAAAATGTTTTTCTTTTTAATAATGATGCAAAAAAATAACTTCTCCTAAAATCTAAAATGCAGATATTTAAATTCTTTAAGTAAAAATTATATTTCATAGATACAAAAGAAAAATTCAAATACTCTTTTAATGCTAATATGAAAGTGCTTAAATCCTAAGTGCAGATGAAAACAACTTTCTTTTAAAGTGATGTGTGCGAACTAAAAATAAAGAACTTAAAATAAACACCTTACTTGATGATATCTTTGCTGAAGAGGTTCAAAAGTGAATGTAAAAACAATCTTAAACAAAAAATTTATCTTGATTCTCTTGAATGCTGATGGGGGGGTTTAGAAAACGACGAGGCTCCACCAGTTGGAAATCCTTCTTTCACAATTTTGTCACAGCTTCAATCTTCAATTTTCCTGCTCACAAGAAGATAAAATTAGAAATTGAAATTAAAACTGAAAATGCAACATAAGTCCTAGGCACACTATTGTCACGCTTCACGTCGGGTTCACCAAATTGTCGTAGAGGGGTGTGAAGGGAGGCTGACGCTCATCTACAAGAATCGCGCTAACCTAACCGTGTGACTGCACGTAGGGTGCTTCTAAGTATGCCCTAGGGCCTTCGGTTGATTTTTCAGTTTAGGTGTGATAAAAACCTATATGTTTCTAATATATCGGAGTGCAAATTAAGAACTAACTATTTAGACTAAGGACCATAAGGATGAGCATTTCTATAATGTTCTATAGCTTCTAATTGATAAGACATAACTAAGTTCTCGTTTGTAATTTTATCTTTAACAAAGTCAACTTCTTCGTTCTCAATTTGATTTGAGTTAGGTTTTCTAACTTAATTAGGTGGGAATAAGTCTTTCTTGTCCTTCGGTTCTGGCAAAACTATGGTAATTAAAGGTAAAATTCTAGAAAGAAGACGATCGTAATCTAACGTGTGTAAAGTTTCGTTAACTACTTTATCTTTAATAATTTCAACTTTTATATTTTCGTTATTATTTGAACTATCAATTGAAGATGGAGGCAATGTTCCAATTATTAAGTTTTCTAATTCTTGATTCTTAATATCAGAATCGTTTGAAGATACTAGTTTAGAACTACTTGTAGATCCTATCTCTTTAGACATATGAAATAAAAAAGTAAAGATCTCAATTAATTTTCAGAGAAACAGTATGAAGAATTTCAAAATCAATCTTATTTAAGCCTATACAAAAGTTTATCATAAGTGCTAATACAATTCTCTTAATAGATAATCCTATACAACTTAATAGTTCTGAATGAACAATCTTCAAATATCGTAATTTTGTAATCTTGAAATCTCGTATGCTTGTGTTCTCCTATTCTCCTTTGTATTTTGTTCAATGATCTGCAGGACAGAAACATTAGGAAGAAAATCATAAGTATGTTTTTAATTAGCATAAAACACTTATTTAATAATTTAACATTACTTAAACCTAAACTAACATTTGTACACAAACACTTCTAACTTCCTAACTTTAATACATATGAAAACATTTACTTAAATGCAGACATATTTTATACAAAAATTCAATATATTTTATGCATACATGCATACACACATCCATATTAACGTGCATACAATCATGCATATATGCTTCATTTCTCATGCACACATGCATACGCATACATGCATAATACTTATGCATTCACAATTAATAAACATGCACTCTTCTCTCTCTCTCTCTCTCGCTCTCTCTCTCTCTCTCATTTCCTCTGCCATCTACGCACACGCTTATTCGTCACTTGATCATGCAGAAAAGTCGATTAATGAGAGTAATGAATTTTGCCCAAACGGATGTTTGGTACTTTTCAAGTGGGAATGACAGCCACCCAAATGGGAAGGGGACGGCCAAAAAAATCAAACACTAATAAAAACCTTATCTATGATGAGAAAATACGCACTAGATGAAGATGCGGAGCAACCAATAGTGATGGGGAAGATGGATGTGTGAGTGTTTTGTTCTCGTGACTTGAGGATGTACATAACGTAGGATGTCAAGAAGCACGACTCCATACATTTTATGCAGTGCTCGATCACTTATCTTCAAGGGGTGCAGAGAAAATAAGAGGAACACGGACATGGCTACCCATTCTTCTCCAACGTTCTCAGTGAGCTGGGAGAAAACTGAAAAAATCACAGCAGTTCATCTCTTCAGAGTCGAGACACATGCTACCCGGATGGTTGGGCGAGACTGAAATATGACTAGCGTGAAAGATGTGGATTGCGGGCAGTTAGTGATTAGTTGATACAAAAATTCCCTCTTCAAGCCTCAGAACACAAGAGATCGAGCATTCATTTGGGTTGACGAGAACACTGTGGATCTTCAAAATCTCTCTCTCCTTCTCTCTCTCTCTCTTTCCCTCGCTCTCTCTCTCTCTCTCCGTTCCTCCGTTTCTACGCTTATAAACAAGACAGAGGTATCATGAAAGAACTTCTCAATAGACGGATCACAATCTTTCACTAAAATCATGAGCTTCTTATAGAAATCATACAACAATACATCAAGGTCGATGTCTCACATTAACAAACATGATTAATATAGGTTATGCGCAAATGTAACATGAAGTTGTTCCATATCATATTGGACAGAGAATAGGATACTCAAAACCTACAAATCGTAGTCAAAATGAATACATACAGCATATACGAAGATCAACGAGCAACATCGCTTTGATACCCAATAGAATAAAGAACAACAGCATCAAAATCAGAGGTTTTCCAAGCCAAACAACGAAAAAAAATATTTATGCTCTCAAAATGATATATGCTATGCATCGTTTCCTCTCTCTGCCTGCCTACGCATCATCGCTTCATCTGCTTCTTTCCCCCTCTCTCTCTCTACTACGCCATCGTTGAGAGCCCACAAGTCTCTGCTAACAACTGATTTGTGTGCATCAACTATTGTTGATTTCGCTAGAAACATCTCTCTGTGCTACAAAGCACATTAATCTGGCTTAATCTCTTCAATCTCCCTATTCGAGTGCATCACAACCTTGTCGGCTTTTGGCCAAATCTTTGCCTTCGGCCTTCTATGTCTGCCTCTGATTTGTCTTTGCGTCCTACTCTCCACAACAAATACTTCTCTCTCTCAGACACTCATGCAAGAAGAAGATATCAGAACAGAATCTCTCTCTCTCACTATCTCTCTCTCTCCACTTCTGTCTGTGTGAATGCGGATGGAGGAGGGGGGGGGAAGCTCTCTCTCTCTCTCTCTCTCTCTCTCTCTGTCTCTCTCTAAATTGAAAAAGGCACCTGCAGGACAGAAACATTAGGAAAAATATTGAAGCATCACTTATAATATACGAGCACAAAGATCTATGCGCGTTTATCAACTCATAGTTAGCCAACACATTTATTTACTTAACTAGCACACATCCTACATGAGCCATGCATCTATTAGATAACTACTTCATATCTCACACGTAATCTTTGCTAACTGCTACATATTTCTCACGTAAAAAAAAATTGTTTAAACATATTATACTAGATTAAATAGTTAATTGAATTCACCTTGACTTTACAATTTATATAATAGGCTTATTTATTTAACCGTACATACATATTATAATATTTATATTATTTAGATACTTGAAATAAATTTAGACACATAGGTTTAGTAAAACATCAACTCAAAAATAGAGATTTTATAGCTTGGTCTAATCATAAAGTACATAAATATTATTCCTAACACATAGGCACACAATCATATTAACATATATACACATATATGTTCATTATAAAAAACTAATCAATTTATGGACTTAAATGTACTCTTATTCGTTTATGGAACACCATATTCATACCCATTCTTAGGTAGGTAATAATTCATAAATCATTAAACATAGGTGCACACACATATATATTTTAAGTATGCATATGCAAACACATACTTATGGCATAAATCCTACATTCACATACATTTTCATAGGCTCATGAACACATACATAAGTCAGTATATTCACATAAACATAGATACACACCCTTTCATACAAATGAACATTTATGAATGCACATATACATGATTTCAAAAACATATAAAAACGTAAAATGAAGAGTAAGAGTAAGAATCAATTATCCTTTCATTCTGCATATAATTTCTTCTTTTTCCTACACGTACCCAAGAAAAAAAAATAGTCAATTTAAACCAATGCATTATAAAAAATATGACACAGAGGGATCAACTAATCAACTTGAAATCAAATTATTTTTATTTTCCCATTTATTAAGTCAAGTAAAGAAATCCTTCTGACAGCGTGATTGGAGGCTATTGTGGATATATGAAGAAAAGAGAAGATTTGAAGTAAAGCTTGGACGGAAGATTCGAAGAGAAGACCTACCCGCAAAGGTTCTGAAGACCGATGTGGGAGCGATTTCTGACGACTGGCAGATCAATTCAGTCGTCTCGCGAACGGCGCACGCAGGGTGACTATGCAGAACAAGTATAACTTTTCCTAAGGTCCGTAGGGCAAAGCGTTCCTATAACTTTCTATAGCGTAAAAGTAAGATGGTGAGATACGTTTTTCACTAACTACTTGATCTTTAATGCATTCAGTTTCGTTTGAATCTTCTTGAAAATTATCGTCGTTTCTATCTACAGTTGGTGGGAAAAGTTCTTCACTATTCTCAATGCTAGGTGGAACAGTGGAAAGTAAATGTAAAGTTCTATTAGGATCATGCAAAGTTTCTTTAACTATCTTATTTTTAACTATCTCTTCAACTTCCTCAACTGGTTTAGGAAATAATAAATCAAATGTAGCTGGAGGTAGAAAGGATCTACTTGAAGAAGCCTCTTTAGACATAAGATGAAAATGAAACTAGATTAATGATCAAATTCCTATCCACACTTATAAGATAATGTCATAAAATGATAACCTAATCAAGCTTAATGAATAACCTATACAAGCTAATCAATAGTTTAAACTAAGTAATTCTTTTTGCTGCAAATCTTCAGTTCATTAACAGGGTTGCAATTCTTCAGAAAATCACATGAATCTCCAGTTCGCGAACAGCTCTCTGAAAATCACATCAGAAAATCACATGAATCTCCAGTTCACCAACAGGGCTCTCTGAAAATCACATGAATCTCTAGTTCGCCAACAGCTCTCTGAAAATCACATCAGAAAATCACATGAATCTCCAGTTCACCAACAAGGCTCTCTAAAATTCACATGAATCTCCAGTTCGCCAGCAGCTCTCTGAAAATCACATCAGAAAATCACATGAATCTCCTGTTCACCAACAAGGCTCTCTGAAAATCACATGAATCTCCAGTTCGCCAACAGCTCTCTGAAAATCACATCTCAAAAAATCATATGAACCTCCAGTTCACCAACAGCTCTCTGAAAATCACATATGGAAAAATCATATGAATCTCCAGTTCACCAACAGCTCTCTGAAAATCACATCTGAAAAAATCATATGAATCTCCAGTTCACCAACAGCTCTCTGAAAATCATATCAGAAAATCACATGAATCTCCAGTTCACCAACAGCTCTCTGAAAAAAATCATATGAGAAAAATATTAGTATGCTTTCATAAAAAAGTAACACTCATTTAAAACTTAGCATAATTAGAAACACTTAGCTTAATATAAAATATTTAACTTCCTAAAACACATATGTATTTAAGTACATCGATTTATTTAAACATATACATTGCAATAAATAATTCATTTATATGATTACTTTAATATACATCAAACATATAAATACATTGTTTCATATACTTATACATATTCATACATAGTATATAAGCCTAACATGCATCACATGCACACATACATGCATAAACATGTATATATAACATACACATATATGAACACGTATGCACTACCCTACATCCTTACACACATACACACATGCATATGCCCTAAATGAACATGCATAGACATATATGCACATGCACTAGAAACCATGCATTAAGATACATGCATATGCATAATTAACCATGCACTAACACACATATACATACCATACATATACATGCATATATACATAAATACTATCATGCACTACTTTAACTAACATGCATCAAACATTATCTAACATACCTTACATGCACTAACATACTTATTAACATACCGATCATGCACATGGTTCAATCACTAATAATTAATAATCATGCCTAACATGCACTTACATTAACAACCCAACATAAGTCCATGTACTAACAACTAATTAACATGCACTAACTTACATGGGATCATGCACTAATAGCTAACATGGTTTTACTAACTTGGGTTTATGCACTAACAACTAACTAACATGCACTAACTTCTATTCATGGGTATAGTCATTACTGAATCTAATGCACTTTCTACTAAAATACTAACACGCTAAGGATTGAAGAAGGTTGGGTTAAGGGTAGAAAAAGAAAGAATAAGTAAAGAATGGTTAGGAAAAGTGAATGGATAAGGAAAAGGTAAATTCATATAGGTCTAAAGGCTCAATAGACCATCCTTCTGGAAACCTGAAACTCATAAAAAAGAAGGTTAGGAATGCAAAACACATATACTAAATCAATTTAGAAAGATAAACATACATGCATACCCTTTCATACCCTACATGGCATAAACTCATGACCCTTTACATATCATTCATTTTAACATACATATTTAATGACTATGCATGACATAATATCATTAAGATATAATGAACCTAAGCTAAAATACTTTCACACACACATACACATACATAGAAAACATAAACATATTCTAAAACATATACATAAATAAATACATATACATAAATAAATACACATATATATAAATAAATACATAAACATTTATATAAATAAACTTAATCATTTATAAATAGTATTTATTTCATATATTTTTTAAATTATTAATCTATAACTTATAAATAATATAAATATTACAAAAAACCTATAAAATATCATATAATATTACGAAAATAAAATCTATTAAATAAGATTCTTATATAAACCAAAGAAAATAAAATGAATAAGAAAAACTCATTTATTTCACTCTCTCTCTCTTTCTCTCTCTCTCTTTCTTTCTCTCTCTCTCTCTCTCTCTCTCTCTCTCTCTCTCTCTCTCTCTCTCTCTCTCTACTGTGGCTGGCGTGCTGTCGGCAGCTGCAGAGGGAGGGAAGGAGGGAGAGTGAAATAAAAAATATATATATAAAAAAAAAGAAAAAATTCAAAACTCTCTCTCTCTCTCTCTCTTTCTCTCTCTCTCTCTCTCTCTCTCTCTCTCTCTCTCTCTCTCTCTCTCTCTCTCTCTCTCTCTCTCTCTCTCTCTACTGCATGCATAGCGCTGCTGCGCCACCGACAGAGAAAGAGAGGGAGAGGGAGAAGAAAATTTAAGCATTAAAGAAAGGGAGAGGGGAAAGGACAGAGAAAAAAGGAAAATCAATAAAGAAAGGAAAAGAAGAAAAGGAAGAAAGGAAGAGAATGAAAAACAAATCTCTGCATATCCTAAAATTCCAAAAAAATTTGCTTTCCATAAATTGAAGGACAAAAGCAAGAGAGATGGTCTTCTCTCTCCTCCTGTCAGAGAACTGTCATAAAGCTAAGTACAAATATGACTATAGTCTAGAGAAAAATTAAGTACCTGAAAAAAATCATATGAACTTGTGAGCACGTACTCCCCTCTTTAAATAGATGAGATTAGCCCACCATAGCCTACAATTTCCATTAGATAACTGAACCAACTACCTAAATGAACTCCTCTTTAACTCAACAACACTCAACCAAAAAAAAAGCATGGAAATTTCTCCAATTTGATTTTACCCAAAATACAACCATTCAATTAAATATTCAATGGACCATAGAATTTAGTTTTTTAAATAACCTTTCACTTCTTTTTTAATTTATTTAAATATTACACTTTAGAATAAATATTAAACTTTAGTCTAAAATTAATTTAACCCATCTAAATTTATTTATAAACATAAGCTTAATGGAAATAATTAAATAATATATTCTTCTATTTGAATTATTTTTCTAAGGTTCCTTATGATATTTTCAACCTATTTAATAATTCATTTATAGATTTTAGCCCACTTATTTAATCAATTAACCTTCGATTTACCCTACATCTAACTTCAAACCACATCAAATAACTTCAACTAACCCATAAACCTATTTTCTAACCTTCCATAACCCTCTAGGATGAATATTAAACCCTTAATTAACCTTAAAATTTTACTAGAATCCTATAAATCATGCTCAAATATTAATTTAACCCTTAATTACCCTTGTAATTTAGCTAAAACCCTATAAAACATGATCAGAACCTATAGTTGACCCTTAATTACCCTTACATTACTTTCAAAACATAGGAAACCCCTTAACTAACCCTTGAATTATCATCTTTACCCTTAAATATACTTAAATAAATACTTCCCATCTTTTTATTGATCAGCAACTTCTTTTTATGCAAAATTAAATCAAACATTAGTCAAAAATTTCATAATTTAATCAAACTTATATCAAACAATTAATCTTTTAATTTTTGTAATATCTTAAGAGTAATAAATTCTCTCCGACATCCGCCCCCACTAAACCTCCACATCGTCACGATGGGCCAACCTGCAGATTCAAATGGAACAGATCAAATTCTTTTGAAAATAAGTTTTATTTTTTTATATTATTTTTAATTTTATTTCATCATGCATTCAAACTTTATGCAATTAAAAAGATTAGTACAAATCATTTAAAAAAACACAAAGTAGATATAAGTTATAAAAATATCTTATCATATTTCTGAATCCACATTTAAACAAGCATTTATAAGAATAAATCATAAGTTTTATAGTCTTTCTGTTCATGTCACTTGCTTAGAATAAGTAATTTATCTTGTATAACAGCATATACAAAAAATTTTCTCATCAGGTAATAGAATTATATGCCTCCTACTTTTATTTCCTATGGTCTGACTCTCTTTTCATTGCTTTTTTTCATATCATTTTTCTTTTACTTTTTTACTTCATCTCAATTTAGATTTTTCTTTAATTTTCACAAATCGGCCTATACCGAAATTGGGTGCGACGCCTGGACTTGTCCACCCGGCCAAGTTTATTCCACTTGTCTACCAACCCGGTATAGTGCATGATAAAACTATGTCAGCCCTACATGAAATCGATGTCAGTTCATATAAATAGAAATTTTGGAATTGGAAGCTTGTAGACGAAAAGGTAGCTTTATTTTGGAATTGGAAGCTTGGAATTGGTAGATAGAAATTTTCACAAAATTTTGGAATTGGTAGATAGAAATTTTGGAATTGGAAGCTTGTAGACAAAAAGGTAGATTTATTTTGAATACATGTATATGCTTAAAAATATTATCCTTTAGTATATGGGATTTTGTATTCTGCTATTTATTTCTTATGAGATCTGACCTCTAAATGAAAATAAAAAAATTAATAATAAAAACTTCATACCCAATTAGCATATATGTATGTGTTCGTTGTTGGTGCGCTATGTTGGGATAGTAGGCGGATGGACCAACCTTGGTCGGGTGATCAAGGCCACGAGCTGACACTAGTTTCATCATAAGCTCAGCCTATATGTTGTCATGCGCCTGCATGGGTCGATAGGCGGGTGGAGTTACTCTGGTCGATAGGCGGGTGGAGTTCCAATTCCAAAATTTCTATCTAAATTTCTGATTCAGTTCATATAAATACGAGTTTTTATGTTTCAATCATAAATATTTCAGATATTTCTACATCTTAATTCTATTTGAGTTGTTTTTAAATAAATTCGAACATATCCTTTTAATCCATGCAGTAATGCCATGCATATACACAAAAAATCAAAGAATCTTTAATCAAAACTGTTTCACCTGATTTTTAATCATCATCTTCATTTTCATCAGCATCATCATCATCATCAATTTCTTCAATTTCATATTCTTCATTATTTCTCTTTTTAAATAGTTTAACTCTTTTTCCTGCAATCAAATTTTTCAATAAAGAACCATCAAATTCTCTAAGTTTAAATGTACCATTTTCATATACAGTCACAACTACATACAGTCCAAACCATCTCTTAATTAACTTTCTCCTAGCATCATACTGAGTATCAAATGTGCTATCATAAACTAAAACCCAGTCATCTACTTCTATAGTACAAGGTCTAAGTCTATGTTTTTTATCAAAATAGATTTTATTTTTAAGACGTGAATTTTTAATTTTCTGAACAGCTTCTTCAATCATTTTATTACCTATATTTAACTGCATAATCCTAACTGAAATTAGATCTTCACGAGTCATCTCATTATTCCACGGAAGTGTCGTCCATGAAATAATCTTGGACTGGATAGGAAAAATCGGCTTTTGACAGTACATTAGTTCTGCAGGCATAAATCCTGTAGACCTAGTATACGTCATCCTGTCTGCCCATAGTGCAAAAGGAAGGAATCTAGGTCATTGCGTCGTATCACCATTGCAAGCCTTAGAAATTTCCTTCACAATAGAGGGATGACCCCGCTCAATCTTACCATTAGACTCCGGATTATAAGCAGTAGTGAGAGACAGACGAATCCCATGCTGGTCAAAGAATTCTCTAGCCTCTCTAGCATCTAACTCTCCCCTATCTGCCACTATCTTCTCTACATAGCCAAATCTACTAATAACTTCTTCTAGCAAAAATTTACATACGTTATAAGTAGTTTTCGTATGAAGCGCTCTACCTTCTACATGATTAGTCAGGTCTTCTCTAGCTAAAACTATATATCTCATCTTATCTAATCCTTTAGGATGGTCACTAAATCAACTACCCACTTGTAATGAATACAAGGAGGGTAGGTAGGGTGCAAAGGTTCTCTATGCCTAACTGACGAATGTACCGGACATGTAGTACAAGTACTAACAAAGTCACGTATATTCACATACATACCCAGCCACCCGTAGGCTTCTCTAATTTTATCATAAGTTGCGTAAAAGCCTTTATGAACTGCCCAAAGAGTCTCATGCATATCTATCATAACTTTATTTTGCAGTTTTTTATTTCCTAAAACTCGCTGTGGATATCTAATTTTCCCTTTAGCATGTCGCCAAATAAAACCATCTTTTAGGAAAACATTAAATGCACGTTTTCTAATATCTCTAAATTTATTAGCTGACCAAATAGGTAATTGCTTTAGAGTACTAAGATAATAACCTATATCATACCAAATCCCTTCATACTCATTTTCATTGAATTTTTCATATACATATACATCAGAAAAATAATTAATTACATTTAAATCAGTATAAGTCAATTCATCATCTTCAAATTTAGCTCTAGAAAGCATATCTGCTACAGAGTTAGTTTTACCCAAAATATGATTTAAAAAAGGATTAATAAACTTAATATATGATATCCATCTTAACATAGCTATATCAAGAGAAGAACAGTTAGTAATCATTCCTATTAAAGGTAAAGAATCTGTTTCTATGATGACATTAGCTCCTATAAAATACTCTTTATCAGTTTTCAACGCAGTAAATAAATCCCATAATTAACGTTTTATTTGAGGATAATTCTTTTGAGTTTCATGCAAAATTTTAGCTGCGAATCTAATAGCATATCTATTTCCCTCACTATCATCTTGACCTATTACCCATCCTATTCCTATATGACTAGTATCTACAGTTAAAATAATCGGTTTATTATTTGAATAATCTACACGTTTCAAAATTGGTGCATTAGAAAGCAAATTTTTTAATTTTTTCATCACTTTAACATGAGTTTCAGTCCATTTAAATTTTCTATTTTTCCTAAGTAAATCGTACAATGGATTAGCTACATGGGCATAATGCGGAATCCAAATTGCATAAAATACACATGCTCCTAAGAAACGTCTAACTTCACTAATGTTTTTACAATTTTCAGATAGTTTATTAATAGCATCTACTTTTTGAGGATAAGGCCTACGACCGTAATAACCACATAAATGTCCTACAATTAAAACTTCATTAACTCCAAAAACTGATTTTTCTATAGAAAAAGTTAATCCTACTTCTTCAAATCTTTTTAGAATTTTTTCACAATCTAAAATATGATTAGCTACAAATTTCCTACATCCTAATGCATCTAATGTCTCATCTTTTTCTTTTTCTTCACATCCTTTAATTGGGATATCATCTATAAACGGCATGGTCACATTAGGAATAACGTCATGAAGAACCCTATTCATCGCGTTCATCATATGTGCTACCGAATTTGTAGCTCCTTGAGGAAGAGTACACATACGAACTAATCCTAAAGGATTCTTCATCGTGGTAATATCTCTACTTTCAGTAGCAAGCTGAAACTGGTCATATCCAGAATATAAGTCACCCATAGAGTAGATAGAATGCCCAGCAAAAGCTTCGGCAAATTCTCCTACAATAGGGCCGATTCCCACGTTCCTAATAGTAACTTTATTTATGGGTTGTAAGTCTTGAATAAATCTAAGTTTACCATTCTTTTTAGGAACAATAAACCATCTATTAGAATATGATGCAGAGGAAGGTTCTAATATTTTCATTTTCATCTTCTCCTTAAGCAGTTTCATTAGCTCAGGTAAATGAGCCTTTGGAACTGGTATAGGGCAAAGATTCCAAGGTATGTGGGCTACAGTAAATATAATCATAGGAGAAACTATTCTAGGGTCAACACATCCTATTTCCTAAGGATAAAGAGAAAAAGCTCTACCATGTTTTTTAATCATTTCACGAAATAATTCACGTTCAGTTGGTAATAAAAAAGAATCTTCATTTCCAATTTTTATTAATTTAATAGTTTCTTCAGTAAATTTATGACCTATTTTAGACATGTCACGTAAGATAGGATCGTTAGCTACTTGTTTAATTTTTAAATCACTTCCTTCAGGTAAGGCTTGAGCTACGGGTTTCACTTTTTTATCTACTGTTTTATACTTTGTATTAATTTGAACTTCATGAAAATCAGAAACAAATTTTGAATTTAAATCATATTCATTTAATGAGTTTAAAAGAATAACATGTAATATTTTTTCATCATGTAAGGTTTCGTCAATTTCATCAAATAAAGTAGAGGAAAAAGAAGTTTCAATTATGTTTTCAATATTTTCAGTTTTAGACATATATCCTTTATCTTTAAAATATTTTTCATATTTTTTTATTGTTTTTCTAGGAATATCTTTATTATTTAGAATTTGTAATTTTGAAGAAAAAAATAAACAGAAATATTTTCTATTTTATTTACACATTTATGCGAGATATCAAACCAGTTACCACTGTTGTCTCGCTCAACAATGGTGTCTAGTAAAAATTTTGATCAAAGTATGTTCCAGAATCACTAAGAGGTAAATGACTCTCGTGCATTTTCTCTTGTGATCTGATAGGTGTTTTCCTAATTTGTTCTCTATTTCTAATATGGTTTGGGTTAACAATCATTACTTGTAAGGATTGTAAGTCATCTTTTGATCTAAATCTAGCATACACAGATCCATCGTCCATTATTTTTGTTTCCATACGAGTTTCACATATAAAGGGTTGTCCTAAGATAATTTCATAAGAACAGTTATCTTGTATGAAAAAATTAAATGTTTCACTTATGCCACCTATTGAAATTGGAATGTTGGCACATGCTCCTAGAAGTGCACCACAACCGTTTTCTGTTGTTCTCATAATCCACCCATGTTGTTTATCTATAGGCCATCTAAACTTATCATATAGTTCTTTTGATATTACGTTTATTTCTGAGCCTGAATCTAGTAAAGCTAAAGCTGTACAAGAATTTTTCCTATCTCCTAAATTTACTTTGATTTCTGGTGTTCCCCTGGCCCAAAAACTCTTTTTGTAATTGCTTTCAGATTTTTTTTGTATATTGTCTGGAATTATAGGTCCTAAAAAATTTTTATTAACATATCCTTCACTTTCTTCTTCATCATCAGAATCAGAAGAAAAGGAATCTTTAGAAATATGAGTTACATCTACATTGTCATGCATTTCAATATCAGTATTTAAGGGAAATCTTTTTCTTTTTATCATTTTAATAAAGTTATCTTTAAATTATAATTTAGCTATAGTAAATAATTGTTCAAGTGACATAGTCACTTGACTTTTTAAAAGAATATCATACAGTATTTCCTTTGTGTCATTTTTTTGTTCAAGTTCTGAAGTTAAAATAGCTTTTGGAATTCTTTTGGGTTTCTTGGTTTTTTCCTCATTTTTTTCTATTTCTTCATTAGTCTTTGATTCTAATTCATTAGGTTTGTTTGATGTCTCTGGTTGTTTACCCTCCCTTATATCTCTTGTTTTTTGCTCAATTGGACCTAAATTTGTATTTTCATTAAATTTTACATTTTTACGTTCTTTTCTTAATTGTTTTCTAGTTACTCTTTGATTAGACTCATTTAAATCTTGTGTTTCATCCCTTTTTCTTTTTTCTTCCACATTTGCAATATGTGAGAAGATAGAGAAATTATCTATAGGTGAGTTCCATGCAGTTTTGTTCATTATATCATCTCTAGCTTTTATCAATGCTTCTATTGAATAATTTTTGGTTTCTCTTGATGTATCATCATCTAAATCACTTTCATCGCATTCTAATCTAACCCTAGATGAACTTCTTTGTGCTTCTGATATATTTTCATATAGTTTTTGCATTCCACCTTTTCCCCAATTTACAGCTAGAGGGAGGTGGGTGCGATAGTCACATAGTTTTTTATCAATATCAATAACTAGTTTTCTTTCTTTTGCCTCTTTTAATGATTCACAAGCATAAGACATATGTTCAGTGGAGTCACACCAAACACATTGTTGGGTGGGTGCGCCTCTTCGTTCATTATTCTGAGTTACTGGTATGATTCTGAGCTACTGCTTGATTCATTACAGGTGCCATAGGTATAGGATTCATTTGTGGGGCATGAGTAAACTGAGGACCTAGAATTGTTCTATCTTGACTAACTAAGGAATGAACTGTGTTTTGAAGTGTTGCCACTTCCTTAGATATGTTTGTATGCATTTGCATCATATTATCTAGTTTATTAAATAGTATTTTAAACTGTAATTCACTAGGCACTTTAGATGTTGATGCTTGTTCAGTTGAACTAGAGTTTATATTAATTTTAGTATTTTGTGTAGTTGGTCCTACTGTTGGAAAGCTTAAATTCATATCATATAATAATGATTGCCTCTATTTCATTTGTGCTACAACTTCAACTACTTGTTTAAGTAACCCCCCAGTCCTCTGTTAAACCATATCTTTTTCCTGGTTCTTCTAGTCTTCTTTCTACTTCACTTCTAATGTCTGTAGGTAAAACTTTTAGGAAGTACAGCACTATATCTGGTGTAAGAGCAGTCCTATCTTGCTCAGGCAGCTGTGAAAATCTCTTCATAAATTCTCCATGTAATTGTGTAAGAGATATTTGGGTTTTTGGTGAGCTAAGCCACTTCATAAATCCCTCCCTACTGTGTTGACTATAATCTTCTAAGTAAAGTTCTTTGTGCATTTTTTTTTTAAAATCTTCCCATTCAAGTGCTTTATGCGGTTCTATAACACTAATGGTTGAACCTATTGCAAGTCTTACTAAAAATGTTACCCATTTATCAATTGGAAAACCATGTAGTTTGGCTAGGTCTTCAAAATGTCTAAGTAATTAGTTGTGTTAACGCCAGTAAATTTACCTTTTTCTTTTAGCATAGCTTCTACTACTTTTTGGCCTTGAGTTTCTGACATCATATTTTTAAATAACTCATCCATTTTGATATGAATGTTAGAACTAGACCTAAGTTTCTTAATATAATCCTTAACTTCTTCTCAAACTTTGGATTTTTGTTCCCTTACCAAACTAACTAAGTTGCCTGATTCCAGTTTTACTTAAATTTAAAACTTTTAAACAAGTCTTGAAAAATAAATACTAACTTCCCAAATGAAAATTCTTAATGAATTTTCATGCTAAATTATGCTATTTTAACAATCCTTAATAATGAAATCTAGATACTAACTTTTTCAAACAAATTTCTTTTTAATTGTTTTAATGAAAATTGTACTAATCAAACAATCTTAAATAAATACTATCTTTTAAATAATAATACTTTTTGAGTCTAACAATTTCTACTATTTTAATAAATTCTATCTTTCAAATAAAATTTAAATCTAGCAATTCCTACTATCTTAAAAAATAAATTCTATCTTTCAAATGAAATGAAATCTAAATCTAGCAATTTCTACTATTTAAAAAATAAATTCTATCTTTCAAATGAAATGAAATTTAAATCTAGAAATTTCTACTGTCTTAGAATTTCCTAAAATCCTACTTAAATAGACACAAACAGATGCAAGTTAAGAAAATATACATGACACCTAACAGTTGGAGCAGAAGCTAGTGTGCATGTGAAATTTTCAAGTTACATTTGTTGAGCATAAATGCCTAATACAAAAATCTAAGTGTTGTGAGTGCAAACGTTTTTCTTCAAAATCTTGATGGTAAGGGTGTAGAGATGAGGATTACTACTTGCCTATTCCCGTGGAGGCGCTGAGAGCATAAGCTCAACCCTCAACAGCTAGGGAATTACAAGGTTTGTATTATCTACCTCTGCACAATGACCACCTCAAGCTGCTGCAACCACGTCGTCTAAACCAAGCTAATGCATATGCAAGGAAAGGGAAAGTTTTATACCTATTCCACTGTGCTGTTGTTCACGTTAGGTTCAAATGTGGGAGCAAGTTCTGACGACTGCGGATCAATTCAGTCGTCTCGCGAATGGCGCACGCAGGGTGACTATGCAGAACAAGTATAACTTTTCCTAAGGTCCGTAGGGCAAAGCGTTCCTATAACTTTATATAGCGTCAAAGTAAGATGGTGAGATAAGTTTTTCACTAACTACTTGATCTTTAATGCATTCAGTTTTGTTTGAATCTTCTTGAAAATTATCGTCGTTTCTATCTACAGTTGGTGGGAAAAGTTCTTCACTATTCTCAATCCTAGGTGGAATAGTGGAAAGTAAATGTAAAGTTCTATTAGGATCATGCAAAGTTTCTTTAACTATCTTATTTTTAACTATCTCTTCAACTTCCTCAACTGGTTTAGGAAATAATAAATCAAATGTAGCTGGAGGTAGAAAGGATCTACTTGAAGAAGCCTCTTTAGACATAAGATGAAAATGACACTAGATTAATGATCAAATTCCTATACACACTTATAAGATAATATCATAAAATGATAACCTAATCAAGCTTAATGAATAACCTATACAAGCTAATCAATAGTTTAAACTAAGTAATTCTTTTTGCTGCAAATCTTCAGTTCATTAATAGGGTTGCAATTCTTCAGAAAATCACATGAATCTCCAGTTCGCCAACAGCTCTCTGAAAATCACATCAGAAAATCACATGAATCTCCAGTTCACCAACAAGGCTCTCTGAAAATCACATGAATCTCCAGTTCGCCAACAGCTCTCTGAAAATCACATCAGAAAATCACATGAATCTCCAGTTCACCAACAGGGCTCTCTGAAAATCACATGAATCTCCAGTTCGCCAACAACTCTATGAAAATCACATCAGAAAATCACATGAATCTCCTGTTCACCAACAGGGCTCTCTGAAAATCACATGAATCTCCAGTTCGCCAACATCTTTCTGAAAATCACATCTCAAAAAATCATATGAATCTCCAGTTCACCAACAGCTCTCTGAAAATAACATATGAAAAAATCATATGAATCTCCAATTCACCAACAGCTCTCTGAAAATCACATCTGAAAAAATCATATGAATCTCCAGTTCACCAACAGCTCTCTGAAAATCACATCAGAAAATCACATGAATCTCCAGTTCACCAACAGCTCTCTGAAAAAAATCATATGAGAAAAATATTAGTATGCTTTCATAAAAAAGTAACACTCATTTAAAACTTAGCATAATTAGAAACACTTAGCTTAATATAAAATATTTAACTTCCTAAAATACATATGTATTTAAGTACATCCATTTATTTAAACATATACATTGGAATAAATAATTCATTTATATGATTACTTTAATATACATCAAACATATAAATACATTGTTTCATATACTTATACATATTCATACATAGTATATAAGCCTAACATGCATCACATGCACACATACATGCATAAACATGTATATATAACATACATATATATGAACACGTATGCACTACCCTACATCCTTACACACATACACACATGCATATGCCCTAAATGAACATGCATAAACATATATGCACATGCACTAGAAACCATGCATTAAGATACATGCATATGCATAATTAACCATGCACAAACACACATATACATACCATACATATACAAGCATATATACATAAATACTATCATGCACTACTTTAACTAACATGCATCAAACATTATCTAACATACCTTACATGCACTAACATACTTATTAACATACCTATCATGCACATGGTTCAATCACTAATAATTAACAATCATGCCTAACATGCACTTACATTAACAACCTAACATAAGTCCATGTACTAACAACTAATTAACATGCACTAACTTACATGGGATCATGCACTAATAGCTAACATGGTTTTACTAGCTTGGGTTTATGCACTAACAACTAACTAACATGCACTAACTTCTATTCATGGGTATAGTCATTACTGAATCTAATGCACTTTCTACTAAAATACTAACAAGCTAAGGGTTGAAGAAGGTTGGGTTAAGGGTAGAAAAAGAAAGGATAAGTAAAGAATGGTTAGGAAAAGTGAATGGATAAGGAAAAGGTAAATTCATATAAGTCTAAAGGCTCAATAGACCCTCCTTCTGGAAACCTCAAACTCATAAAAAAGAAGGTTAGGAATGCAAAACACATATACTAAATCAATTTAGAAAGATAAACATACATGCATACCCTTTCATACCCTACATGGCATAAACTCATAACCCTTTACATATCATTCATTTTAACATACATATTTAATGACTATGCATGACATAATATCATTAAGATATAATGAACCTAAGCTAAAATACTTTCACACACACATACACATACATAGAAAACATAAACATATTCTAAAACATATACATAAATAAATACATATACATAAATAAATACACATATATATAAATAAATACATAAACATTTATATAAATAAACATAAACATTTATAAATAGTATTTATTTCATATATTTTTTAAATTATTAATCTATAACTCATAAATAATATAAATATTACGAAAAACCTATAAAATATCATATAATATTATGAAAATAAAATCTATTAAATAAGATTCTTATATAAACCAAAGAAAATAAAATGAATAAAAAAAACTCATTTATTTCACTCTCTCTCTTTCTCTCTCTCTCTCTTTCTTTCTCTCTCTTTCTCTCTCTCTCTCTCTTTCTCTCTCTCTCTCTCTCTCTCTCTCTCTCTCTCTCTCTCTCTCTCTCTCTCTCTCTCTCTCTCTCTCTCTCTCTCTCTCTCTCTCTCTCTCTCTCTCTCTCTCTCTCTCTCTCTCTCTCTCTCTCTCTCTCTCTCTCTCTCTCTGTCTCTCTACTGTGGCTGGCGCACCGTCGGCAGTTGCAGAGGGAGGGAAGGAGGGAGAGTTAAAAAAAAAATAAAAAAAAAAAAATATATATATATATATATATATATATATATATATATATATATATATATATATATATATATATATATATATATATATATATATATATATATATATAAAAGAAAAATTTCAAAACTCTCTCTCTCTCTCTCTCTTTCTCTCTCTCTCTGTGTGTGTGTGTGTGTGTTGCGCGTGCAGCGCTACTGCGCTGCCGGCAGAGAAAGAGAGGGAGAGGGAGAAGAAAATTTAAGCATTAAAGAAAGGGAGAGGGGAAAGGACAGAGAAAAAAGGAAAATCAATAAAGAAAGGAAAAGAAGAAAAGGAAGAAAGGAAGAGAATGAAAAACAAATCTCTGCATATCCTGAAATTCCAAAAAAATTTGCTTTCCATAAATTGAAGGACAAAAGCAAGAGAGATGGTCTTCTCTCTCCTCCTGTCAGAGAACTATCATAAAGCTAAGTACAAATATGACTATAGTCTAGAGAAAAATTAAGTACCTGAAAAAAATCATATGAACTTGTGAGCACATACTCCCCTCTTTAAATAGATGAGAGTAGCCCACCATAGCCTACAATTTCCATTAGATAACTGAACCAACTACCTAAATGAACTCCTCTTTAACTCAACAACACTCAACCAGAAAAAAAGCATGGAAATTTCTCCAATTTGATTTTACCCAAAATACAACCATTCAATTAAATATTCAATGGACCATAGATTAGTTTTTTAAATAACCTTTCACTTCTTTTTTAATTTATTTAAATACTAAACTTTAGAATAAATATTAAACTTTAGTCTAAAATTAATTTAACCCATCTAAATTTATTTATAAACATAAGCTTAATGGAAATAATTAAATAATATATTCTTCTATTTGAATTAGTTTTCTAAGGTTCCTTATAATATTTTCAACCTATTTAATAATTCATTTATAGATTTTAACCCACTTATTTAATCAATTAACCTTAGGTTTACCCTACATCTAACTTCAAACCACATCAAATAACTTCAACTAACCCATAAACCTATTTTCTAACCATCCATAACCCTCTAGGATGAATATTAAACCCTTAATTAACCTTAAAATTTAACTAGAATCCTATAAATCATGCTCAAAACATTCATCTAACCCTTAATTACCCTTGTAATTTAGCTAAAACCCTATAAAACATGATCAGAACCTATAGTTGACCCTTAATTACCCTTACATTACTTTCAAAACATAGGAAACCCCTTAACTAACCCTTGAATTATCATCTATACCCTTAAATATACTTAAATAAATACTTCCCATCTTGTTATTGATCAGCAACTTCATTTTCTGCAAAATTAAATCAAACATTAGTCAAAAATTTCATAGTTTAACCAAACTTATATCAAACAATTAATCTTTTAATTTTTGTAATATCTTAAGAGTAATAAATTCTCTCCGACACCGACGAGCCACAAGGGCGACTTCCTGCACTGTAGCGGGAGGCCTACCTGTAGCGGGAGGCCTACGTCATATCCGGTCGATCCGCACTGTAGCGGCGGCATTTATTTGTATTTACCTGCTCCGCACTGTAGCGGATTTTTGTATCACCGACCCGCACTATAGCGGATTTTTGCATCACAGACCCGCATTGTAGCGGGCTTCACTGTATGATTCATATTATATTGGAGGACTCCAGTTTCATTTCTGTTGTATCATTGAGATTTGTACGCACAACGATTCTGAGTATCACTGCTGTATTCGATTGCCTCTTTCCCGACGCCTACGGTCTCACGCGTACGCACGTTCGTCTCGTCACTTTCGAGGGGCAGGGCCCCTACGAGGATCGCACACACTCCAGAGAGTATAGGCGAGGCGCCCAGCGCGTAGACGCCCAGCGCGTAGACGTAGACGCCGCACACCAATAAAAGGGGCCTGATCCAACCCCCGCGCCAACTTCCTTCCCGTTTGCTCGACCTCCTTCTTCCCGACACCAGGTGGGGAGCTGCGGAGAATTGCGGGTAGGGGGGGGAGGGGGATCGGGTGGGGGGCTGCGGAGAGCGGCGGGCAGGCGGAGAGCTGTGGGTGGGGGGGGAGGGGAGGGGGGAAGGGGGGGGAGGGGGGTGGGGGGCTACGGAGAGCTGCGAGCGGGCGGGGAGGGGGGGAGTGGGGGGGCGGAAAGAGGCGGGGGGGGGCAGTGGGTTGGGGGATGTGGAGAGCTACAAGCAGGCGGAGAGCTACGGGTGGGCGGGGGGGGAGGGTGGAGGAGGGGGGGCGGCAGGGGAAGGGGATGGGGGAGGGGGGGAGGGGGGGGGGGGAGGAGGGGGTGGGGGGGGGGAGGGGGAAGGGAGGGGGGGAGGGGAAGGGGGGAGGGGCGGCAGGTGGGGGGCTCCGGAGAGCTGTGGGCAGGTGGAGAGCTCCGGGCAGGTGGAGAGCTGCAGGTGGGCAGGGGGGAGAGGGGGGGGAAAGGGTGAGGAGGGAGGGGGGGGGGGAGGGGAAGGGGGGGGGAGGGGGAGTGGGGGGAGGGGGAAAGGGATGGAGGGGAAAGGGAAGGGGGGGTAGGGGGGAAAGAATGGGGGGAAAGAGGGGAGAAAGCGAGAGAGTTTTTTTTCTCTTGAAAAGTCCTTAAGGGTTTTTTGTGTTTTTTTTGTTTTTTTGGGAAAAATATCAAAAATGAAAGAAAAATAGAGAAATTTTATCAAAAAATCTCCAAAAATAATCCAAAAAAATGCTGAAAATTTTCTCAAGAAATATCCTACGAGTGTATGCCAATTTCCTCCCTCAAAATCACATAGAGCTTCTTCAAATCCTCCATTTTGATAAGAAAATAAGTTTTGGAAAGATGAAAAATAGTTGAAGAATTCTAAAAGTGCGTGAAAAATTCCCAAAAAAATTCTAAACATTGTATTTTTGTCGAGGACTATGAAAGGGTTACTAAAATTGCTAAGAACTTAAATAACGAACATGAAAAAATATAGAAACGACTAAAACTTGAGTAAAAACAAAATAAGAGGGCTATGTACAACCTGGACAGATTTTGCCGTTCCAAGTGATCCATACTTCTTCAAGTGTGTTGATGGTAGCTTTGAGCCTTGAAATGTTGACCAGTGGCAAGGCCTCTGCTTTCAGTGTCTCTAACTCCGCAGCACCCCAATTCAGCATTGTTTTAACTCGATAAGGTCTTTCCAAGTGTGGAAGCCATTTTCCTCTCACTTGTGTTTGAAGATGAGGTCTATGGAGAAGAAATAACATGCATGGCTCTATGTGGCTGTTCCACAGATTTCGATCATGTGCCTTCTTCCTCTTCATCTGAGTCTCTATCAATTGTTTTGTTGCTAGTAGACGAATTTCCTCCACTTTATGTAGGGCTCCAAGCCTCTGAGAGACATCACAATCTTTCTTTCCCTGCATGAATGCTACTTTAGGTGATCCATGTAAAAATTCAAAGGGCTCAATTGGCAATATGCCATAAACCAATTGGAATGGAGAATATCCGGTGGCCTCTTTATAAGCTAACCTGTATGCCCATAGGGTACCTTGAAAAGCAATGCCCAGGAAGTGGACTATAATATACATTCCTTTCTTAACATAGAAATTAATACCTTATTTGTTGATTCAGCCTCTCCATTGGCTCTTGGATAGTAGCACAAGAAGTCCTATGTAGAATTCTATACATGTTGAAAATTTCCTCTAGGACCTTATTCACAAAATGAGTACCCTGGTCCATACAAATTTCAAGTGGACATCCAAAGCTGCAAATGATGCTACTGTAAATGAAATCAGCAACAGTTTGGGCAGTGGAGTCAAGAGAGGCAATAGCTTCAGCCCACTTTGTCGCATAATCGCTGGCTATCAATAGATACTTCTCTCTTTTTGGAATCGACGGAGGGTAGATGGGCCCTATAAAATCTAGCCCCCACTTCTCAAATGGTTGCCACACAGTGGAAATAATCAAGGGGTTATGCCTTTGTTTTGTTGGCTTAGGTCCACACCTCTAGCAAACGTCACATGCCTTTCCCCATTCATCTGCATCCTTAAATAGTGTAGGCCACTATAAACCAGCATCCAGGATTCTTTGACTCATAATATGCCCTGGAAGGTGCCCACCACCTATTTCTTCATGTGCAGCTTGAAGGACTTCCCTCACTTCTTTCTCTTCCAAGCACTTCCTAAACCTTTCATCCTTTCCCTGTCTATATAATTTATCTTCAATGAAGGTATAAGGTCTGCTCTTGATTAGCACTCTCTTCCTTTGCATAGCACTAGCCCTCTAAGGATACACTCCGGTTTTAATGAAATTCTTGATATCATAATACCAACCTTGAGCTTGTACAGCGAAGAGAATAGCATCTGGAAAATTGTCATTGACTCCACTAGCCTGATCCATTAGATTGATCCTGGATAGGTGATCCACCATAACATTTTCTTTACCTGGTCTATGGACTACAGAAACATCAAACTCTTGGAACAGAAGTAGCCACCTCCATATTCTCCCTATTGCTTGCGGCTTGTTCAACAAATACCTGAGTGGCTGATGATCACTGATGATGACAAACTTCACACCTAGCAAATAATGATAAAATTTTTGAATTGCAAAAACCATTGCTAGAGCTTCCCTCTCTGTTGTGCTATAATTCTTTTCAGCTTTAGTCAAAATTCTACTAGCATACTGAATAGGCCTGTCAAGTTTGAATTTTTCAATATCTTGAGTCAATACTGCACCCACTGCATATGCACTGGCATCGACATGCACACGAAAAATTTTTGACCAATCTGGGATTATAGGAATTGGGGCAGCCACCAATTTGGACCTTAATGTCTGATAAGCCTTTTCTTCTTCCTCTTCCCATTTAAAGGGTACTTCTTTACCTGTAAGTCTAGCCAGTGGTCTGGCTATCTCCGCATACTTGTGGTATCAAGTATGCCCCAAGAAACTCTGAATCTCTTTTGGAGATTTGGGTTTAGGCAACTTTAATATAGAAATGATTTTGTCAGGATCTGGGGCCATACCTTTAGCCGACACCACATGTCCCAGGAGAGTTCCTTCTGTCACCAGGAAATGACACTTGTTTGGGTTGAGCTTTAGCTCCTGCATCTCTTAAAAACATTGTGCAGCTGTCGTAAGTGATGGTCCAAACAATCTAAAGGGGTCTCATTGTGAGAACCTGAAAATGAAGAGAAGTCATCCATGAAAATTCTAAGTGATTCCAGCAATAAGGGTCAAAAAATGAGGTTAACAATTCTGTTAAAGGTGGCTAGAGCATTCTGAGTCCAAATGGCATTTTTACATACACATATGTTCCCCAAGGTGTGATAAAAGCGGTCTTGTCACGATCCTCTGGGTGTATTGATATTTGATTATAGCCACTAAAGCCATCCATAAAACTATATAATGCATGTCCAGCCACTTCTTCAATAACCTCCTCTGCAAATGGCATTGGGAATCCATCCGGGATGGTCACCTTGTTGAGTGCTCTAAAATCAATGCAAATTCTGATTTTATTGGTATTTTTTTTTGGCACTATAACCATAGGTGAGAGCCACTCTGAGTGTTCCACAGGAATAATTGCATCCTCCATCTTCTGTATTTCTACATAAACAGCTTAGGCATATTTTGGGTCGAGTCTATAACTCTTCCCTCATATTGGTTTTGAAAAACCCCTCAACCAGAGGGATTCTATGCTCTCCATATGGGCAGGCACTCCTTCTAAGTCCTTATAATGCCAGACAAAAACATCTGTATAATGGGTCAAGAATGATCTTACCTTTTTCAGGAGCCGAGGGTGGCTCCACAACCAAGTGGCCACCAAAACTCGCCGATTATTGTCTTGAGTGCCTAATTGTATTTCTTTGACAGGGTTTCTCTCTACCATATTATCTTCGTGCTCATCTCCATCCTCGTTTTCCTCCACAAGCTTTTCGTGCATTGATTCATAATCAGGGGTATTTTGGATCTCTATGCATTCCTCCTTACCCTGCATCCATCGTGCAAGGATTTCTTGAATTGGAAAAGAGCATTCTTCACTAGTATGTTTTACCTTGTCTTTAGATGTAGTAACTTCCTTCTCTATTGTTGTTACATCCTCCTCCAAGTTGTATTTGAAGGGTGTCTTCCTGCCCCTTCTGTGATGGGCTCTCCCAATCCATAAACATGAAATTTCTCCTCATCTTCATCATAACCTTCAGCTGTGCAAGAATTATTAAGAAAAATTCCAAAACAAGAGGAAGATTTTCTTGCTTGGAGCCAATTTAGAATATCCTCTTCTTCCTTGAAATCTATATGGGGTTGGTCCTCTGATTCTGGTTCCGTGCAAATGCCAACTGTTTGCATCATGCTGGTGTTCCCTTGATTATCTGGGCCCTCTTCTAAATGAATCTGTGTCAGCTCTTGCCCTTTCTTTTGTATCCACATAAGTGTCCTTGCCCCAATCATGGATGACACTTGCATGCCTCAGCCATGGTCTTCCAATTAAGAGGGGAAATCCTCCTTCAACCTGGGGCAATCTTAAAACTACAAAATCCAGAATGAATAGATTACCTTGTACTTCAAGTCGAACTTTTGGGATTATTCCCAAGGGCCTTACTTTGCTCTAATCTGCCAAAGTAACAGTGAAATTTGTAGGCCTTGAAGGGTGGAGTCCAATCTTTTCCATTGTATGTTGAGGCATCAAGTTGATGCCAGAACCACCATCCACAATAACTCGTTGTAAGTCATGACCTTTGATAGATGCTGTCAGTCAAGGACTCTTATAATCTGCAAGAGTTTTGACCTGAATTTCCCATCCATCTTTATTAAATCAAAAACACTAACGTCCTTTTTCATGGACTTGAGGAGTTTTGCAGCCTCTGATTCCTTAGGAGCATGGGCTCCAATCGACTTATCAAACTCCTCATGAGCCCTGTTGAATGCATGCCCAATCGCATCACTAGTACATATGAGATCCCCTTTTTGCCTTGTATCTACACATGCAGTGGCCTTGTCTTCAGATGTCTCTTTGTCTTTGTTCAATCCATCAATTCTTGATTCTTGAGCTATATATACTTGAGCCTTTCCCTTATTTCTTGTCTACACTTCCTTCAACAAGACCCCACTCTTCTATCTGAAAATCCTCTTCCAAATGAATCATGCGTGCCAAATTTTGTTGGGGGATTCTTGGACAAGAAGGGATTTGAGTGTTTGTAGGAGAAGAAGAAAAGGCAAGAAGAAAGATACACACTGGAAGCCTCTGCCTGATTGATTATCATAAGACAAGTACAATGTTGAAGCACAATACACTCCAATGCTCCTATGCAAATCCCACAGAGTGCTCAATTATAAAATACCAAATACCCAAGGGACTTGATGCTTCCAGCGTCCTCTGCACCAAACCTCCACCTTCTCCAAGCCTACACTGTAAAAGATTCTATTTCTTCTAACTGCACCACCCTGGTAGATGGTGATGGCTCATTGACTTGATCTAACCTTTCTTCTTTATGCACAGAAATCATTTGAATGTGTGGTCCAAATGAAGAGGCTTGGTTCTTAGGACAAAAATTTGTATAGTGGTCTCTGGCCTCTTGGCAGTTTCTACAAGGAGGGGCATTTTTTGGTAGAGTGCATGCAATAGAATGAAGGATTACGACCACCACATGCTTGAGAGATGACTCTCCTCCCAACCAAATGCCTCTATATATAGCTCTCTCCAGGGGACTGCCTTCTTGGGCAGGTGGATACTAACCATCCAAGTGTCAGCCATGTAACTACATGTGCGCCAAGTGTCCCAGCTAACTTGAGTTAACTCAAGTGGATGCTTCTAGAAGGCTCTAGAGCTCTTTGGGCAAAACACTCTCCCCATGTACCCCATGGGGGTTGAACCCAAGACCTCCTCCTTCACATCCTTGAGACTTAACCACTAAGCTAAGTGGATCACTTGTTCACAAGAGCACAAGACCTCCTAGTAAGTCTAAACTCGAGATCTTTGGTCATACACACGGATGACCAAACGGTGTCCGATTTTAGATCTGTCTGAACCGGCCAGATCCTTGGATCATAGACTTACTTTATTACATTCTTCCCCCCTTGGAAAAGATTTTCGTCCTCAAAAATAGAGCTATATACATACTGTAGGCAACCCCCGAGCCTCATGTTCTAAAACTGGAAGAACATGGTCATGTTCTAGAACTGGAAGAACATGGTCATGTTCTAGAACTGGAAGAAAATGTCTCATCTCTGTGGTGGCATCCTTGCCCAAATGATTCAAAACACTATCTGGTTTTGTACTTTGATGAAGGGGACAAAGTACAAACTAGTGAAGAATAATGAGGGTGGATCTAATGACATCCCTGGCTAATTCACAGTTTCTGGATGTGCGATCTAGGCACAAACATGTGAACTAGGTGGATTCAAATTACTAGTCCATTTCTAGGCATAACTGGTGCATGGGCTTAGTAATGAAGGTGGGATTCTTATCCCTCGCAAGACTTTGAGAATTCTTGATTCACTTGAATTTTTTTTGGAGAACTTGAAGTTTGGTTGTCCCATACATCTAACTTTAGATGTCTGTACAATGGTTTACTTTGATCCAACAGTTACGTGATTTTTTCACCCGACTAGAGGACTACTTTGTCCAAAATGGGTTACAAAATCCTATATAAACTGTAGGAGAAAGTTACCATTTCTGTTGAGTCAACCATATTAACTTGATCAATTCAAATTCAAAATGAAAATTGTCCAACTTATGACACTTTTCTCAAAGACTTTTAACTAAAAGTTCTTGGGAATTGTCAATCTGCTGAGCAATTCCTAACTTCTCTATTCTAGAGTATACTGGACTCCAGGAAATTATTTATGCTATAACTTGAAGCAAACTCAAATGAATAAGTCCACTTAGACTTATCATCTTTTGAAGATTGAAAAGGTTCTTGTACATAACATCTATCTAGGATGGTCAAGTTAGTTATTTTATTCTAACTGGCTAACCCTGGTCTTTTGCAAAAGGAATCAGATACTATATCTGAGTCAATTTCAAAAGATTTGGAAAGCGGAAAGAAATAACTAAGACTCTATACAACCAATTCAAACTTCGAATATACATAAACTTGCTATGAGTCAAAGTCTAGTTGACTCAGGACTTTAACTTTTCAAAGATCTATTTCAACAAGATATTGAAGCATTTTCTTTATCTTTAAGAGAAATAAGCTGGATTCTCAAAAAGATTCATAGCAACTCGAAAACATCATCCAACCACAAAATACTAGTGTGGTAACCAACATCAGTGTGTCGACCCACTGAGGTTCTGTCGATGAGTTTCGTATTCAAATAATGCTTCACTTGAGACTAAGTTCAGGTCTCATTCAGTCTTTTTGACTCCTAATCGTGAATGCAATTCTTGTGCATTTCTTTGAGTCGAAAGAGTGAATTTATAAAGTTACACTAGGAACTTGATGCTTAACTTAGTCAATTAAATCCTTAGTTGAAAGGATCAACTCAAAGTCAAAGTTCAACTTTTTTTTTTTCAAAAATTTATCAAATATTTCTTATCCATAACACTTAAGCTTGAAGTGTTCTAAGAAGATCTTGGAAGTTACCAATGCAATAGAATGAAGGATTACGACCACCACATGCTTGAGAGATGACTCTCCTCCCAACCAAATGCCTCTATATATAGCTCTCTCTAGGGGACTGCCTTCTTGGGCAAGTGGATACTAACCATCCAAGTGTCAGCCATGTAACTACATGTGCGCCAAGTGTCCCAGCTAACTCGAGTTAACTCAAGTGGATGCTTCTAGAAGGCTCTAGAGCTCTTTGGGCAAAACACTCTCCCCATGTACCCCATGGGGGTTGAACCCAAGGCCTCCTCCTTCACATCCTTGAGACTTAACCACTAAGCTAAGTGGATCACTTGTTCACAAGAGCACAAGACCTCCTAGTAAGTCTAAACTCGAGATCTTTGGTCATACACACGGATGACCAAACGGTGTCCGATTTTAGATCTGTCTGAACCGGCCAGATCCTTGGATCATAGACTTACTTTATTACAGTGCACCTACTTTGATAGTGCCCATATTCTCCACATCTCAAACAAATGATTGGCCTTCTAGGCCCATTTGCAAAGTTATTCCTCTGTCTAGGGTTGTAATTATTACCTTGATTGGGTGCAGCCACCATTACATTTGCTGGTGGTAGGGGTCCTTCTTGTGTCCAATATGTTGTTGTTGGTATTCCCCTTGATTGGCATTCTTGGGCCTCATGACTAGCTTTCCTGCATAATTGGCAAGTCACACTTAACAGACGACATTCACTTACTATATGAACTTGCTTGCTGCACATGGAACACCAAAGTCCACTCTTGATGCCACCCCCTTTGAGTTCCTGCAGCTCCTGTCGCAGTTGGGCCAATTCCTCTGCTTGGGCCTCCTCCTCCTTTTGGAGCTTGCTTCAATCTCCCTTCTCAACTGAGTAACATCATTCTCCTCTTCTTTGTGGGGCTTGTTCCTTTTTACGCCCTCCAGGTGCTTCCTCACTTGGATTATTGGATCCTCCATTTCTGCGGAATATTATAGTTGAGAAGAATTTGCTCCATACTGTTGCCTTATCTGCTCGAGCCGTGTAGTTGTGTTGATGAACTCCTCTATGGAGGCTATAGGCAACACTAATTCCTTTATTTTGCACTGGGTGGCCACTAGAAGTGGCTTAGCTAACCATTTCTTAACAAAAAAATCATGTGGTGGATCTGGTAATTTAGTCATTAGTGCCTTGGCCCTAGTCACAAACTCTGGGAACTTTTCACCTGGGCCTAATCTCAAATTTTCTAGTTCCTCTATGATGATCTCTATAATATTTTTATGTTTAAATTGATTTTCGAATGCATCTTTCATTAGGTCCCAAGTTGCAAAATGGTTCTCCACAAACTAGCTGAACCATTTATTTGCTAATCCTTCTAATGTGGCAGGGAAGAGTATCAAAAAGGCATCCTCCCTACCCATTAGGCCTCTAGTTTTGCATAGTGCCAAAAACCTTCTAATATGCTCGTCCGGATCTTCCTAAGCTAGGCCTTTGAAAGAAGGAAATTTAATGTTAAATCTTGATAGTAAGGTTTCCAAGTCTACCTGACCAGCCATGCTCCTTACTGATGAAGTTGATGAAAGTGGACTAGAAGATCTTCTAACAGCCTTCCTTCTTGTTTGCTTGCAGTTGACCCTCAATGTTTGGGACCGGGTTGTGGTCATGGGCTGTTCATAGTCCTCTTAGTATGAAATAATTAATAAGAATATGTACCTCTTAGTCCAGTGAAGTAGTACTGTCGACACTTGAACACTTGAATATTGCTTCTCCAACTGCAATAGATCTTCTCCTATGCTCAAATCTCCTTGGAGGTCCCATCGTGTGTGCCAAATTTTGTTGGGGGATTCTTGGACAAGAAGGGATTTGAGTGTTTGTAGGAGAAAAGGGTAAGACAAGAATAGAAAATACACACTAGAAGCCTCTCTGATTGATTATAATGAGACAATTACAATGATGGTGCACAATACAACCAATGCTTTTGTGCAAAATCCCACACACTGCTCAATTACAAAATACCAAATACCCAAAGTCTTGTGAAGTCTTGTGGCTGCCGGACTCCTCTACACCAAACCTCCACCTTCTCCAAGCCTGCACTTGTGCCCACCTTGCACCAAGCTTCCAATAAGGGGGAGGGCTAGACACCTTCTGTCGGCGCGCGCACACTGCAATGAGACCTTGGGATCCTTGGGGGAATAGCTTGGCATTGCTCTGCACACTTCCTTAGTCACTCTCCA
The DNA here is from genome assembly GCA_020310875.1 of Ceratopteris richardii. Taxonomy (NCBI): domain Eukaryota; kingdom Viridiplantae; phylum Streptophyta; class Polypodiopsida; order Polypodiales; family Pteridaceae; genus Ceratopteris; species Ceratopteris richardii. The sequence continues at coordinate 106,321,653 of CM035415.1, forward strand.
TGCACACCTTGCACTTCACTTCTCTGCGTCGCACTCTGGTGTCCCTTGCCTTCTCTCTCTTTCTTCACCTAGACTATGCTCACTCTTGCTTAGTCTTATAATATTGTCCAAGAATAGTCCTTGCCTTCATTTGAGTGTCGATTCACGTACGCTCCTAACTGCAAGTGTATATTGGTCACTTTGATGTCCCAAGATTGTCTTCACAAGTGGCAACCAACGAATCCCTCTTTTGTCTTGTAGTGACTTTAGGCTAAAGACAAAATTTTAATTGGGGGGCCATAGTTTCACTTTTGCGTACACTGCCGCTTCACATACCTTCACATTTTCCCTTTAAGTCTTCACTTTTGTACTTAAGAGAGGGATCACCTGAACCTTCCAAAACACTTTAAACAACACTTTTGAACCTTAAGGAAATTAGAGAAATACCTCTGCAACCTGCAACCACTTTCTCCAATTCACCCTTTGTGGATAATACTTGTGCACTACCTGTGCACTTTGACACCTGAAATTCGAACACTTTGACTCTATCTCCTGTTGACTTTGACTTTGACCATGTTGAATTTGACTAGTTTGACTTTGACTATGATTGACTTTGACCAATATGAATTTTATGGGCTCAACAAGCATCTTGAGTCAATGTAGAAGATATGTTCATCATTTATACCTAGTTTTAAAGTCATATTCATAATCAGACGAGAATCTTCTTGCTCCTTTGTGTAGTTATTGTAATCCTTCCTTGATTTGTAGCCTCTTTGGTAGTTGCTATTGTAGTTGTTGTTGTAGTTGTTATTGTATCCTTGATGGTGATTGAATCTTCCTCTTGATTGTGTATATCCACCTCTTGATATCCTCTACCTCTCTGATTCTTGAAGTTCCTATAACACTCATCTGTAGTATGATTTGACAATCCACAAATATTACATGGTGAGGAGTTATAAGATCTCCCCCTACCTTGCTTACCTCCTCTATCCCTTCCTCTTGAGGTTCTACCTCTCCTTGCCTAGTTGGTTTGGGAGGTAGTTCCTTCATCTTCAACCTTCTTGTTCTTCCCTTTCTCTTTGGACTTACTTTTATCAGTGTATAGAACAGAAGAGCTATTACCTCTTGATGAATCTCCATTCTTATTGAGCTTAGCTTCATGGGTAAATAGTTGCCCTATGAGTGTGGTAAGGTCTGGAATTTGCATGTCCATGTACAAGTCCATGGCGATTGTAAAGCTCTCCCATTTGTCATCAGCTTTAATACCATTGATTATTTGTCTTACAATCTGCTCCTCTTCAATTTCCTCTTGTATGCTTGCCAATTTATCAGCTACATCTTCTACTTTGTTCACATACTCTGGGATGCCTTGCTTGAGTTGCTTTCTTTGAGTGGTAACTCAATCCACAATTGGTTCTTCCTAGCCCTTGTGTTGGAAGAGAAATATGAAGAGAATGTTTCCCAAGTCTCTTGGGATGTCTTACACTTCCTAATATGTGGAAGCAGAAAATCAGAGATTGAGTTAAGTAAGTAAGACCTTGCTAATGCATCCTTGGCACACCATGTGTTGAGTCTTTCATGCTCCTCTCTTGTAGGTTGTCCGTTGCTTCTCAATATGGGCATCTCCTCATCTCTTGAGATGTATCCATAAAGGCTTCTTCCTTACAAGTATGTCTTCATCCTCAAGGAACATGCTTGATAGTTGTTTCTATCTAATCTATCAATGAAAGAAGGAAAACCATCTCCCATTTGACCTTAGCTTTGCTCTGATACCACTGTTGGGAAAAATGGATGGATGCTCCTAGAAATGAGTAGGTACTCCCAAATCTTGCTTTGTACCAGCCCTTTGTAGCTTCATAGTTGCGTTGTAGGCCCTCTTAGCTTTCCACTGAAACTATACAAGTGCCTATGTACTTTGGAAATGATCTGAGAAATGATTGAATCAAAATAGACTACTTCCAAGTTGAAGGATCAATGAAAAACTTTCTATTTTTGTTCACACACTTTCTGCTTGTTATGCTCAGTGCTACCAGTACAGTAGAAATTAGAAAAATTCCTTTTAGAGGTATCAAATTAGCTTAGTAAGATAATGATTCCAAGTGGAATAAATTAAAATGATGCACTATACACAGAGTAATCAATTTAGTAATCAATTTAGTAATCAAATCATTATCCCCGATGTTTTAGGACCTGTGCAAAGTTTGAACAATGAGAACTTCGGTGCATTTTTCTCCAAATGGGCTGAATGGATTTCCATTCAAATTTGTGAACATGTAGAGCACTTGAAGTTGATTCCAAAAAGCTATAGAACATTGAAAATGGTAAAGAAATGACTGAGATATGATCAGTACAAGTTGACTGTTATGAGTCACTATGACAAAGAGACCATAGATGAGAAATGTAGATCTATTGTATTAAAGAACAATGTTGTACAAGATCATAGGCTTGATTATCAATGCCTAATGATGATGAGTAGTGTAGGCTACAATGTGAGCCTCACTCTCTTATAAATCCAATCAGCAATGGCTCAGAATTGAAGTGATCTGGCCCGCACGTTTTTCAGCCATCTTTTATAGATGTGATGTTTAAATTTGAATCTCAATACTCCATTGGATCTCACTAAAAGGTAGTCATCCAATCTAGGAGATATTCCCTCAAATGAAGTCGTGACTTTTCCAACTAACAACTCCATGAGTTGGGTAGTGAATAGAAATATCCTCTAAGGTCAAAAAATGACGTTTACAAATGGTAAAGGATAAAAACTTCCTACCAATGGTTTCAATGGAGCTTCAATTGTTCATGAACTTCTAGCCAAATGTGTAGGCTTGAACTTTGCACCAACATTCCTGTGTATATCTATGGACGTGTATCACGTCTTCCTGAAAGTAATTCGGGCAAGGTGAGCAATAACTATGATACTTGGGTGTGGTGAAGGCAGCATGTTGTACAACACATATGGTCCATGTGGCAGGAGGAACTCACTACCTCGAAGAAAAAATTATTGGCTAGGGATGTATGTATGTGAGTGATGGCATGAATAGTCTTGTGTATATCTATGGATGAGCATGACCTCTTCTTGAAAGAAATTTGGGCAAGGCGAGCAATAACTAGGATACTTGGGTGTGATAAAGAGAGCATAGTGAACTACGCATATAGTCCATGTGGCAGGAGCAAGTCACTGCCTCAAAGAGGAATTTATTGGCATAGAACCTATGGGAATCGCCATATCACATTAAGGGATTAGATTGCCAAAGTATTACATTGAAAGGGCTCGGCAAAGGCATCTAAATTCAATAGCTATGGCTTGTCCAACCATGTCGAATAGTCTATAGAGATGGAACACACAAATTGACCTCAAGAGGTGATTACCTAATGAACTTATGTATGGTTGTTGGAAAAGAAAGAATGGGATCTATTACCTCTGACAAATAGATTATTTAGAGTCTCCAAAGAAAACAAAAATGATTGATGGGGTGGCCATCTACACACTATGAAGATGAAGGACTTGAAGGCAAGACATGGAGGTTCAATTTTATGACAAGGAAGTTGTACACACATGGTGAAGCATTCATTAACTTTATTAAACAACTTTATGATCAACTATGTACTAGTAACTCGTATCCTTTTTTATAACTTTCAATTTGAATTGTATGAACATCTATTATGAATCAATTTTACTACCATATGATGCTATGTTGTATAAATGTTCCGATAAATTTTCTTGAGTTCTTGTATTCTCTTTGAGTCTCCATTCCACCACATGAGCTTGCCTGAAGCACCTTGTGTGCATCATTTGACTTGGCGGTTGAACTGATCCACCAACCATGTGCCATATTCTCGATATCATATGATCGATTGACGATCGTTCGCAAGGCTTAACAATGATTGATAATAATACTTAACAATGATTGATGACACCATAGCAAGAGAAAGTGGTGTTAAGTAGGATAGACGTATTTACGCATGATAAACCTGTAAGAGGGAGTGGAATAGATCTGTTATAATATCTTTGAGAAATCGATTGACGCTTCAAGGATGATAATCCATGCATATGATATGTGGGATAATAGAAGTTTTTCTCAAGTGGCGAAGTAAAGTACACTTATGATAGAACCAACTTTTGTCGTTTAAGAGGATCATTCACATAAACACGGTAAGATAATCAATAGGATTCTTTTGTCGGAATGTAGATAATCTTCCGTGCAATAGATAATGCATGCATATGATATGTTCATTCCTTGCATATGATATGATAATGCATGCATGATAATGCATGCATATATGATAATGCATGCATATGTTATGTTAATTCCTAAAGAAGAAGAAGAACAGGAAGAAGAAAAAAGAAAAAGATGAAGAAGAAGATGAAAAAATATCAATTGCAAATTCGGACAGCAAGATCCCTAAAGAACATATTTGAGTAAATACCAAACCTAGAATTCCCTTCAAGTATAAATTCTTGGAAAATAATACCTTCACGGTTTAAACAACCATAAGATCTATTTCACTGTTAAAGTTCTTGGATAAATAGTATGAATAGTAGCACTTTACTCCACGATCTTAAGATATGTAGTTTTCAAGGATGAAAAATATGTAGTGGGGGGAATGAAATCGTGCCGAAATTTGCCAAAACTAGTGCAATTGATTCCATGATAATACAGTCATGGACGAAGATGAAGGGATAAACCAGTTGCTCAGAGAGATACTTCACGGCATGGTAAAGCTAGTTAAGATTGGGATTCCACAATGATATTGAGAATATGATTGCAACTACAAAATTTGAAAGTGGACGTCCATGATTAGAATTCTCTACAAAGAATTTAGAATTGAAGATATGACTTTGAAGTCCAAGTATGAAGTTTGCAATCATTACAAGTGGTAATTAAGCGAGAAATCTAAAAGTATTAGTGGATGCTTGGATTTAAGGCACTATAATGCATGAAGAAGGAGTCTTGATTCCTCCAAAATGGTTTGAACAAGGAAACAATTGAAGTAAAAATAGCTCTGAATTGTTCCTTGGTTGATCCATAGAATTGCACTCTTTAAGAGCATGCCCTAGGTATAGATAATTATATGATAATTCATATAGGTTATTTCTTGATATAGTATAAGTTTGGTTCTGGAATATGTGAATGAACCACTTCTTTCCAACATTTTCCCTAGAACAATAATGCCTAGTTGGACATAGTACTCCTCTGGTTAGCAAAAGAGTTAGTGAATTTCGGTTAAGAATTCACACATAGTAGAAAATATAAACCTTGGATGTTTTTTTCAACCTTGACATCATGCTATTTGAAAGTATTTCGAAAACTCTTGAACTAATCAAAGAATCCAACTATTTTGACAAATGCTTGCCTAAGTGATGTACACAAATGAATGAAGATAACAATTTAGAATCCATATAACTCACAAGCCTAAGTGATCTTTTACATTTTAAGTTTCCAAGACTTTATCCTTGAACGAAATTCTAGGTCTGCTAATTAATGAGATATCATATTTAGAGAACTTGTTGTCTGCATTTGGATCTTGTTTGCGAATGCGAATCTCGAAACACAACTGATGGTTACAAGAATGCAAACAAATGTGTGTGTGTGTGTGTGGTAGAGAGAGAGAGGGAGGGAGAGATAGAGAGAGGAGGAGAAGAAGAAGAAGAAGAAGAAGAAGAAGAAGAAAAAGAAGAAGAACAACAACAACAACAAGAAGAAATATCAATTGCAAATGTGGAGAACAAGATCCATAAAGAAGATATTTGTGTAAATACCAAACCTAGAATTTTGTTCAAGTATAAATTCTTGGAAAATAATATCTTCATGGTCTAAACAACTATAAGATCTATTTCACTTTAAAGTTCTTGGATAAATAGTATGAATAATGACAGTTTACTCCAAGATTTTAGGATAATCTATATTCATTATGGTTTTCAAGGATGCAAAATATGAAGTGGAAGGAATGAAATCGTGCTAAAACTAGCCAAAACTAGTGCAATTGACTCCATGAGAATACAATTATGGATAAAGATGATGGGATACATGAAATTCTTTTACATCATAGATGCTATGCAAAGAATGAGTTGCTCAGAGAGGTACTTATGGCATGGAAAAGCTTCTTAAGATTCAGATTCCACAAATATTCTAAAAATATGATGGCAACTATAATTTTCCAAAAGTTGATGTCAAATATTAGAGTTATCTACAAAGAAGTTATAATTAAAAATGATAGGACTTTGAACTCCAAGTATGGAGTCTACAATCATTGCAAGTGGTAATTAAGCTATCGTAAGGTGAAAGTATATCTACCTGCCCTTAAAACAACCTCACAAAAGAGAAATCCAAAAGCATTAGAGGATGCTTGGACTTTAGTCACTACAATGTATGAAGAAGGATTCTTGATTCCTCCAAAACGTTTTGAGCAAGGAAGCAAGTGAAGTAAAAACAGAAAAGAATCACTCCTTGGTTTAATGATTCCATAGAATTCCACTCTTTTAGAATAATACCTAAGTATAGATAATTATACAATAATTCATATAGGTCTTTTCTTGATATAATATAAGTCTGGTTCCTAAATATGTGAATGAACCACTTCTTTCCTACATTTTCCCTAGACAATAAATCATAGTTGGACATAGTAGTCCTCTCATTAGCAAAAGAACTAGTGAAATTCAGTTAAGAATTTGAACATATAAGAAATATATACCTTGGATTTTTTTTTCAACCTTTGCTTCATGCAATTTAAAGGTATTTTGAAATTCTTGAACTAATCAAAGAATCCGACTATTTTGATAGATGCATGCCTAAGTGATGTACACAAATGGATGAAGATAGCAATTTAGAATCCATATAATTCATATGCCTAAGTGATGTTTCACACTATGGGTTTCGACTTTTGGAAATAGTTATAAATATCTTAATATTTTTGGAAGAACAAATAATAGAAGATATTTATAACTATTTCTAGAGGATATCTAGAGATTAAAGAAGATATTGCATCCTATGAAAAAACCACATAGATATTCCACTTTGACCACTTTCATTATTGAATAGAGATGTTTTATCCATCTATTGAAGAAAAATGGCAAGCAAGAAATCCACTCATTTCAATAAACTAAATGTAAAAAGTATGCTTACATCTAAGAGAAAGTGATTTTGGAAGGAACTATGAGAGAATCCTCTTCCTTTAAGTTAACAAATAGAATCCGTCTTATATTTTTATCTCCCACTATAGAAAGCAACAAACCCCAGAGAGCGTACTTAGTGTCTTTACTTACCATACAAATACATACCATTGTTCACTCTAGATGGCATCTCTCACAATACGTACAATTTAGAATTGAGATTTAATAAAACTTTAGTATAGTTAATTAGCTTTTTATAAATCCAAAAGTATTACATGAAATGAATACAACATAAAGAGGGAAATATGCTTAACACAGAAAAAACAATGTGTGAGTTATGGGTAGTCAAAGGATGAAGAAAATACTTAATTATGTAGGGGGCTTGCTAAGAAAAATGTAGTGATTCCTCAGTCACAAGGTATCTGCAATTAGAGTCTTTTGATCACTCAACTTGCACATGATAAGAGAAAATATGATGCAGAAATGTAGACAAGATATGACCCAGAGAAAAAAAATGATCGTACTATAGATTTGCAATTCTTGGTTCTAAAAATCAAAACAACTCAAAGAGAGAGAGAGAGAGCGAGAGAGAGAGGAAGAAGAAGAAGGAGAAGAAGAAGAAGAAGAAGAAGAAGGAGAAGAAATATCAATTGCAAATGCGGACAACAAGATCTCTAAAGAAGATATTTGGATAAATACCAAACCTGGATTTTTGTTCAAGATGACCGGATAGACAAAAATCTTTTACATCATAGATGTTAGGCAAAGAATTAATAACTCAGAGAGCTACCTCAAGGCATCGTAAAGCTAGTCAAGATTTTGAAAATATGATTGCAACTACAAGTTTCCAAAAGTGGTTGACCAAGATTAGAATTTTCTACAAAGAATTACTAATTGAAAATAGGACTTTGAGCTCCAAGTTTGTAGTTTTCAATCATTAAAAGCAATAATTAAGTCATTGTAAGGTGAAAATTAGATTTACTTATCTTAAAAGGACGTCAAAAAGGAGAAATCCAAATGCATTAGTAGATGTTTGAAATTTAGTCACTAAAAGTTTTCTTCTGGATATAGTTGAAGTTTGGTTCATTAACATGTGAATGAACCACTTCTTTCCTACATTTTCCCTATGACAATAAAGCCTATCTAGGTATAGTAGTCCTCTAGTTAGCAAACAAGTTATTGAATTCTGGTTAAGAATGGGGCAACCTTAACTTCATGCCAGTTGAAGGTATTTTGTAGAGTCTTGAACTTATCAAAGAATCCAAGTATTTTGATATATACAAATGGATCAAATGATATACACAAACGGATGAAGATAACAATTTGAAATCCACATGCTTCACATGTTTATACTATGGATAACCAATCCCGAATTAGAAAAAAAATGAATTGGGAGGGAATGTTTTAATTTGCGTTTTTCATTTAGTCCATATTTGCACAATCAAGTTTCTCCCGATTAAGCTAGATGGTGTTTGAATTATTCTCTTAGTGATAGTGGCAGACAAAAATTCCTGTTTTGGATACCATGTTCAATATAATCCACTAATAAATGAAGTTGCAAATTAGAAATATGAAGACTATGAGAAAAGCCGAATGATCATGGAGCATGGGGTAATACTCCAAATTATATAATTATTTTCAAGGAAGAAAATGTATTAAGGGGGTGGGGAAGCTGAATATCTATGCTTCTTAGAGGAAAAAAACATGGGTTTAAGGATCCAAAATCCTTTCAACAACCCTTTGCATTTATTGGGAAACTCTTGAAAAATATATCCAAGTGGAGTTTCTGAGTCCATGTGACACCATGTGATTGACACTTATGTGGACACTTGCAAGTTTCTTAGGACATGTACTCCCTTATCCTAGAGGTGTATATATAAGTTGAGTTAGATAGTAAATGTTATACAATTACATGGTTCTATGGAGTAGAACCCTTTGGTTCATAGATGGGAAAGCCTTGGGGTTTACTATTTATTTATTCTTATTGAAAGGGTCCTTAAAACTTAAGGTTGACTTCTCTTCGAAGGTCTCGTACCTTGTACTTTATAGGAAGCTTCTCTTAATCACCTGACTTGTATGTGAGAGCTTGGAGTCTCCTGGTTTAGAAGGCATGTGATTTACTAATCTTGGAAACCATGTGATCACCTTTAGGGACCTTTGTGATGGAGGGTCCACATGTTCCCTTGTGGACTAGTTAGCCCCTTAGACAAGGAGCTATATAGATATATATATTTCAGGGGTTGATACATGCATCTCTATTCCTAGTGTGTTCTTGCTAGATAAAGTTTTTTGTTGATTCTTTGTGATTGAATGGTCCCTCCAGAACAATGGTATAAGAGACAAATTGATATGGATCTTTTTTATTATGATCTTATGCTATAGCTTACTTGAGGTTTTCGATGATCTGGTTAGATCTTGATGGAATTACATGAGGTTCCTTTTTGGACTCCTTTTTCAATGATCCATGGCTCTAGTTATATTCTTTATGCCTCCATTCTTCAATCATAAGTTTATTCCAAAAAAAATCTTCAACCATAAGATTGAATAATTTGTTGGTATAATCCATTCCTATGAATACTTGTAACATGAAAGATAGGCGGATATTTTACACTATTAATCTTTCCTCAAGAGCAAGTAAAAGATATTTAAACCAAGTAGATCATTCAATATCTAGATTGATCCCTATGGATTTTAATATCTTAATGTGGACTCTCAAATGTATGTAAACGTTTGAAAGAACACTCCAGAGACTAAAGAAGATATTTCCTTTATACGACTTGCATTATTGGACAGAGATGTTTTATCCATCTATTCAAGACAAACACAAGCAAGAAATGTAAAAATTATGAAGAGAAAGTGATTTGAGAAGGGAGTATGAGAGACTCCTCTTCCTTTAACAACAAGATAAGGTTTGACTTGATATATGAATTTAATAATAATATATTACGTTAGGAAATAGATTCCATCTTATTTTTTAGGTTCATGCACAAGTGGTCCATAACAATGGACAAATATAGAAATTTATCCAAAGACACTTAGGATCCACGTAATTTAGATGTTTACGCTATGGAGGACTTTTTTTCACATAGCTAAAATAGTTAAAAAATAGGCAAGCATCTTCTATTCCACCCTTGTAATTATTTTCATATTTTGCACTTAATTCACATTTCATATACAAAACTAGATAAGGCATTAAATGACTCAAGCTATGGATTAAACCACACTTGCATTCTCGTTCTTTTGAGATTTTATGTGGTTAGAATTCCCCTTCTTAATAAAGAGGAAAATTAGAGAGACCAAGACCATGATCAATTATACTAATCATGGGGCATGAGAGAATGATCTATGATTCTTTGAGATGTTATGGAATGAACCCAAGAGCTTTTGGTCAATAACAATAGACTATGTGAGCTTCTTAATGAACGTTATCGCACTCAAAGTTTTTGTTTCCACGCTCATAACCAACAAACCCAAGAGAACCTACTTATTGCCTTCACTAAACATACACATAGAGACCACTTTTCACTTGATAGGGCTTCTTTCATAATATGTAGAGTTTAGACTTGAGATTTAAGGAAAATTTAGTATACAAAATAAGATTTCTAAATAGCCAAAAACATTACATGAAATGGATACAATATCAAGAGGGAAATATGAATAACACTCAAAGCTTACTAGCTTCTTGAAAGAAATAATAGTGTATGAGCTATGGCTAGTCAAATTCTGAGAAAAATAGTACTTATATGTTTCGAGTTCACCACCATAGCCAGCACCTTCTCTCAGATGTCATGATAATCTACCTCTATGTGTTTGCTTGTAGCATGGAACATAGGATTGGCAGATATGTTCACACTACACAATTTGTCACAAATGATTGGAAATTGATTTCCTCAAAAACTTAATTCAACCATAAAAAATCTTCTTTAGCCACATAATCTCACATCTATCTTGTGCTAGTGCTCTATATTCAGCCTCTGTTCAACATATGCCAACTACAAGTTGCTTCTTGATGTTGGAGTTAGATGTTTGCAGAAGCACATGAACAACATAAGGAATAAGAAGAAGCTTCGATCAAAACACACAATACTAAATGTATTACCACAAGAATGTACAAAGATAAGTAACTTATTAGGGCTATAGGTGTATATACAAGCCATGGAAAAAAAAAACCTCCTAAAGAGGTAAAAATGTGCCCAAACAGATATCAATAAATCCGCCTTGGGAGTGATGCGATGAACAAGGATCTCGAACTCATGTATAAGGAAGTGCCAAGCTGTGTGGGATCACTCCAGGAAATGGAGTAAGCCCAAAGGTTTTCTGAAAGCTTCAAACTTCTCCCTAGGTAGAGCCTTCGTGAAAAGGTCTGCAATCTTCTCCTACATGGGCACATATGTCAAGATGATCTGTCCAGCAAAGAAACTCTCCCTAAAATAATGATAATGCACCGCAATGTCCTTAGTGCAAGCATGGAACCTAGGGTTCCTTGCAACTACCAATGTACTCTGATTGTTAGTGAAGATGGTGGTGGTAGAAGACTTACCAACACCCAAATCATCCATAAGGCGTGTGAGTGACACACACTCAAAAGTCACTGTGAAAGCTTCGCTAAACCTGGCCTCACAACTGCAATTGGCCACAATAGGCTACTTCTTGCCCAAACAAGATATACATGAGCTACCATGCATGAAGCAAAAGCCATTGGTGGACACACGAGTGTCATAACAACCACCCTAGTCACTATCAAAAAAAGCATGAAAATCTGGTGGTAGTGATCCCCCTTGGGATAAAACAATCCAACTAGCAAGGTACCACTCAAGTAGTGAAAGATGCGCTTAACCACCTGCCAAAGCTTGACACCTAGACAATGCATAAACGTGCTCATCTATGAGACAAGGAACTAAATATCTGGCTGAGTAATTCATAACTAAATCAAGCATCCAAGAGCCTCATGATAGAGAACAACATCAAATGCATCTTCAGCATTGTGAAGAATCAATCGTAAACATGTCTCCATAGGAGTGGCAATAGGCTTATGGCTGTGAAGGCTAAAATACTACAATAATATGTTAATATATTTCGTTTGACACAAATCTATTCCACCATCAACTTGCATAAATTGAATGACCAAATAATGATGCAAATGCCCTAAATCAAAAATCTCAAATGAGACATGCAAATCAGCCTTAAAATCAGCATTATGCTTCTCAATAGGACCAGTGACCACCAATTCATCAGCATAGACAACAGTGATCAGAAGCACATCATAAGCACACTTTACATATAAGGCGCATAGACAACAGTGATCAGAAGAAATCCCTATACAAATAGTGATGTGCATCAAGAAAAACCATTTTTCATTTTTGCAACTTAATTTTGCGCAAGAAGAGGAGTCCTTGAGGTTCAAGAGTATTAGAACTATCATCCTGCCAATTTTCATAATTTTTAGACTCTGTTTGAGCCCCTAATTAAGCCCTGGAGAGCTCATTTTTGAGGTTAGCTTGTTGTAGATTTCAGCTTTGTAAGAGAACTCTTTTGCAATTGAAGCTTTCCATTGTCCTACTCTTTGCTCTTACTATGTGCGGGTGTGTGTATGTGTGTGCATGTTTGTGTGCTTTCACTCACCCACTTGTGCCATCACTTGCTCACGGTCTTCATACCGGTCTTCACATCTCCATGGATTGACATTTATGAGCTAAAGCTCCTCACGTTGGTACTCACCATTGTGCTAGAGTGACACCAAATTTTGGCGTCGTTGCCGGGGAGAGAGCTTGGAGCATGAGTGTGTGATGGTAAGACATAGACTAGCAATGTTGGAAGGTAAAAAAATCACCATTTTCAGTTTAGTTTTTAGGTTTTTCTTCTCCTTCATCTTCATCACCATCTCCACCCACCTTGATCTTCTCAGTTTTTTTCATTTTTTGGTGTACGTTCACCTCATTTTTCATTTGCAGCTATGATTAAGAAGCTTAGAGGGGGTGCAGAGCTAAAATGCTGGAGAAATACTACCAAAATACCCAAAAAATTGAGTGATCAGTCTCGGACATGACAAGAGCTGCCCCAAATGTCGTGAGTGTGATATCATGGATTTGAAGAGACATTTTACATCTATAGACACATATGAGTGACAGGGAGGACACAAGGTGCTCATATTTGCAAAAACGCTTTGAATTTGGACTCCAAAAAATCCAGGTGTCGTGATTTCGCGCGGTCGAGTGTCGCAACATTTAGGTGTCGTGATTTCTTATGGTTGAGTGTCGTGATATTTACCCTTGTCGAATATCTTGTTTGTCTCGTGACATTCCACAAGTGTCGAATATCGTGTTTGCCTCGCGACATTCAAAAAGTGTCAAATATCGTGATTGTCTCGCGACATTTGACAAGTGTGGGATATCATGTTAATATTGCGACATTTGACAAGTTTCAGATATCGTGGAGATCAAGTGTTGAGATATCTGACAAGTGTCGTGTGTCCTAAGCTCCAAGTGTCGCAATATCTGTGACATCCAAGTGTCGCTATATCTGTGATATCCAAGTGTCGCGACACCCTAGTGTCGTATAGCCAAGTGTCGCGATATTTCTCATGTGTTGAGTGTCCTGCTCAGGGCCAAGTGTCGAGTGTCGTGACCACTCAGGAGTCAAGTGTCACGATATTCAGCAAGTGTGTCGTGGACATCAAGTGTCACGATATCTGCTAAGTGTCGAGTGTCATGGAGGTCAAGTGTCACGATATTTCCAAAGTGTTGTGTATCATTTAGTTGAGATATCGTGTGTTGTGGAATTCCAAGTATTGTGTGTCATCTACTTCCAAGTATCACTGACACTTACAAAGTGTCGTGTGTCGCCTGTTTTGAAGCAATCCTAGAGAGGTCCTATTTCCTTGTTTCAACTCTGAGAACCCTAAACTGGCATAAATTTCTCATACGAAATCCGTTTGCTGTGATTTTGGGTTTGTTGGAAAGCTCATGGAAAGTCCTACCAAAACTAAGATGTGGATTATTAGATATAGTATTTTGAAGTTGACCCTCAAGTGAACTAGGAAACTAAAGAGTTCCAAAGGATTTTGAGCAATACAAGGGGAAATTTTGGACTTGTAGACAAGGCTTATGAACCTAAGATCTGGTAGACACTTAGGCAAGGATAGGCAAAGCATTAGATCATCTGAGGCTAGTGTCAATCATACATCTAAGTCTTGGGCACAACAACGTAGTGGTTATCCCTACACGCTAAGTTCAGAAACGAGTGACTCAGAAATGTCCTTCAACATGGAGAGACCCACACGTAGCTCAGGTACTGCTTATTTACAGACACTAGAAGATCCCTATAAGACACAATTGGAATATATCAGGACCAACCAACTAGATGCTCACATCTATGAGGATGGTCTAAGACGATCAGCGGTCCAGCTCAAAAATCTAAATCAACCCTTTGGACTTGAACACCGAGTGGTCAAGTTTGAAGAGGGTTCATACATTGACAAGGAAGGAACCATGTATATGGTTACCAGCTTACCTGACAGGACAGATGAGTTTGGAAACATCATCCCTGAAAACGAGATAGGGGACCTAGAGCAAGGAGATGTAGGATGAGAGCCGAAAACTCCTCGAGGTAAATCTCTCTTGACCAGAGTAATCACTCCGGATTGGATCTCTCAAGACAACAAAAGCATAGAACTATTCGTGAATAGAGAAACAGAGGAAGCCTTTTGGAGATTCAAGCTAGACCAACCTAGTCGAATAGTCATCATTTATGAGTTCAAGGACCCGGATGTACCAGGCAAAGTTGTCTATCTAGATGACACATCGGAAAAAATCTTCCTTGTAACGGAGTAGGATAGGCATGCATACACTTGGCAATGTGAATCAATTTTCCCTCCACCAAGATCTAGTGTTTCCCATGGTATCCAAGTAGCAGGATCATCCAAGGCTCATGAAACCCAACACGAAAGAACCAGAGAGAGACCTGAGGTGAACTGTGCACATACACTAGATAGAGACCAATTAGGATTTGAAAATCAAAGACATGAAAGAGAGATACCTATAGTACATAGGCATCAAAGAGATGAACATGATTTTTAATTGCCTAGACCACGAGAGCACTCAAGAACCCTTAGACCCTCTCAAGTGGTTAAGACAATGAAGAAATACTTTGAGGGTTTAGGAGATCCGTAGGACCATGTGGTTGAGTTCAAAAAAGTGTTAAGAGCAAGACAGGTCGAGGACTTCTTCACCTAGTTTAAGGCATTTGGTTTGACTCTTAAGGGTACTGCCTTAGCCTAGTTTCAACCCCTGAATAGTCACAACTACTGAGAGATAGGTCAACTACTATAAGAATTCATTGTAGAATTTTCCAAGAGGGGTATCAGGCATAACACATCATCCTTGATCCACGGCTTCAAGAAGACACCCCAAGAAATAGTGCGACTTGCAAGAAGATGGTTCAGACAGCACTTAGAAAGATTCCCGATTCTAGAGCTACCCACGTCAGCCAAACAAGTGGCCTTGTTTTTAGATGGCTTACTGAGCACAAAGTTAAGGTCATATGTGTACTTGAAAGAGCCTAGATCCATAGAAGCCTGTGTGCGGATGTGCATTGACATAGAAGACAAGTTGGGTGAGGAGTTAGGACTATCCAAACTCTATAAGGATTCTGACAGTTCTACTAGTCATACCTCTAGAACCTCCACTAAGATAGATGAGATAGCTGACTAGGTGGCCAAGAAGCTAGGAGTTCAAAATAGACAAATGCCAAGGGTCACCCCATTAAAGCGATGTTATACATGTGGAGAAGACCACATGGCTAATGTTTGTCTGATGATGGCTCAACCCCAAGGGAACCCTAATGATCTGTATTGCACCATAGAGAGAAAATACAGAAATCATATGGCTCAAGATTGTCCATACAATAGGCAGGTTGTCAGAGAAAATTATCAGCAACCTTACCAACAGGGTAGGTATCAGAACCAGTATCAACAGCCATATTACAGGCCATAACCAGTTCTAGAAATCCAACCACCAGTGCCTGCTAATGTGATTCCAGTTAAGTATGTAGTGGTAGAGGAGAACCTTAATAGAGCATTGGTGCCAGTGACCCCTTTGATCTAAGAAAATGACCCTCATGCTCATAGTTCACTACTCCCATGAAGGTAGTCCACATGGTTATTACACAGAGTCACTTGAGCCTAGTGAGAATTATTCATATCAATATGAGGCACCATGTATGGAACAAAACTAGGAGTAGATTTAGAGATTGAACGGACAAAAATGTGCATGAAAATGGTAGAGTTAGCATAGGCTATCCTCGAGACCAGTCAAAAGTTCAATCAGACAAATTCTCTCAAACCGGATCTGCATTTCCAGGGATTACTAGAAAGATTAGAGTAGGTGGTAAATAAACCCCAGGTTTCTTTACCTCTAGAGGCTCAACCAATTATTGAAAGAGATAGCTCACCACCAATGAAAGCTTATGTTCTTGATTTCATGGATGAGGGAACACCTCTTTCAATCCAACACTACTCTCAAGGGTTCTTGTGGGAAATATAAGAGGAAAAGTGGGCCAAGGAGAAGGGTAATCCCCTCCTATTCTTGAAATTGATGATCTTCATGATCGATTTCCCCAAGACATTTTGTCTATTTACGGAGATCAAGCCGAGCAACAAGAAGATGAAAGATTAGATTTTGAATCTAATTCTTTGCAAGAGTTGCCACAATGCACAGGCCCATGGGAATCTGAATCTCTTCAGATCACAGCTCCCACAATATTGGTAAGAAATGAAGACTTAGTGGTCAAAGAAACACTGATGTTGTGAAGAACACTAAAGTTCAGTGTCATCTCATTGTAGAAGAGCTGCTCAAAGCAAAACCTGAGCTATGGAATCATGTGAAGGATAAGGTTCGAGAACTTGATTCCAATATGCCGAAAGCAGGCTCTAAGCAAAAAGTTCGAGAGATACCTCTCGATAAAATAGGGGACATGAGTGAAGGTGAAGAAGGTAATACTTATCTTCCCATCACCTACCAAGGTTACACAACCATGGAAATCGTAGATTCAGGTGCAAGTGTTGCTATTGCGACCACATCCTTGTGGAAGCGATGGGGCAAACCCACATTAAGAACAACTAGAATGAAGCTTCAAATGGCTGACGGTCATTTTGAAAGACCCCTAGGATTGCTTGAAGGGATAACTCTAACCACTTGTGGTGTAGAGTTTGAACATACATTTGCTATATGTGACTTTGAGAAAAATAATGTCTATGAGATGATCCTAGGAAGACCCTTCCTATGACAATTGCAAATAGTACAGGATTGGGGAACCAACTCCTTGTACTTATAGCACCTAGGGGTCATGACCAAGGTCCATTTGAAGGATTACACCTTCCGAGATGTACCACCCCTACAGTGGAATCGTATCCACAAAGCGAAAGAAGATTCAATCTCTATGCATTCTAGAAGTTCACCTGCTCCATCATGGCTGCATGAAGATACTCAGTTGTGGATGTGCAAGGTCACAGAGGAAGAAGAAAAGTGCCTAAAAGCAAGAGAAGAAGGAACTTCTCAAGGAGATAGACCAGTTAAAGATCCAGCCTATACACCAATGATATTTCCAGATGAGGAATTTGAGCCTCATGGTTGGGCAGAAATCCTAGCTACCATGGACATTGTAGTCAATGAAGAACAATGGACGCCTCATTGTGATGAGGAGGGTTATGATATTTCAGTGTTCATGTGTCAGCCCTTGTTGGAAGAATGTGACCCTATGGATATCATAGAAGAAGAAGAAAACGACGATGATATAGAGTCCATTGTAATGGATAATTGCTTTAATTCAGAGAAGAAGTATCTAGAAGATATAGGAGTATTTACCCAAAAAGAAGAAGAACCTCTCACAAGTATTAAAACTGTAAATTCAAAGGATGGAAGTGAAGCAGGTCAGAAGAAAAACAAAAGAAAAGCAGTGAAACAAGAAGAGGAGGAATCATTGTTCGAGGTACCAGGAAACTTCAAGAAATATGAAGTTGAAGATCGAAAAATTTTGGTACGAATGCCTACGAGAGAGGCCATCATAAGAGAAGCATATGATAACAAAGAAAAGACAAAGAAGATTGTATTGACCATTGAAGAGAACAAAGAGAGATGCACGTACATAGGAGATGACCTAAGTGCAAAGGAAGAAGCAGAGGTTGTAGCTCTATTAAGGGAATATAGGGACATGTTTGCATGGCACTATAGAGATTTGAAGGGAGTAGATCCAAAAATTTCCTTTCATACTATCCTCATGACTGCTGATGCCAAACCCACCAAACAAAAGCCCTACACATATAATGACACTTACGTGGCTAAAATAAAAGAAGAAATCGATAGGTTGATTGAAGCTCGATTTATCAATGAGATTAAGCATACTGAATGGGTGCCCTTCATTGTAGTAGCGCCCAAGAAGAATGGAAAATTGCAAGTTTGCATTAACCTTAAAACCGTTAATGTTGCTATGATTCGAGATAGTTATCCACTTCCCATTACCGAACACTTATTGGAGCGTGTTTTAAGCAAGGAAGTTTATAGCTTCCTTGATGGATTTTCAAGTTACAACCAAGTAGCCATTGCCCCAGAAGATCAACACAAAATAGCTTTTGCCACAGAGTGGGGAACTTTTGCATTTCGTGTGATGCCATTTGGGCTCACCAATGCACCTGCAACATTCCAAAGGCTCATGTGTCATGTCTTCAAAGAGTTCTTGCAAAAGAGCCTAGAAGTATATGTGGATGATTTATGTGCTCATTCCTAAGAAAGAAGATACCACATCCCTGAGCTCAGAGAGATTTTCAACAAGTGTAGAGAATATCGAGTGTGTGTGAACCCAGAGAAGTGTGTGTTCATGGTATCACAAGGTAAAATCTTAGCTCACATTGTTTCTAAGAATGGAATATCCACAGATGAAGACAAATTAAGGGCCATACCGAAACTACCCACACTAAGGAATGTTAAAGAGGTACAAGCCTTTATGGGCCATTGTGGATATTATCGCGGGTTCATACACATGTATGCAATCATAGTTAAACCTCTTTATGCCTTGTTGACAAATTTTGAGTGGAATGATGAATGTGAAAATTCCTTCAATGAGTTGAAGAGACATTTGCGCTCAGCATCAACACTGACCACTACTGATTGGAATAAACCATTCCATGTCCATGTGGATGCATCCAATCATGCAATAGGATGTGTGCTAGCATAACCCACAGGTGAAAGAAACCTAGATTTGCTGATAGCATATGCCAGTAGGCAATTAAATGCGGCTGAACAAAACTATACAACAACCGAGAGAGAAGGCTTAGGCATGGTATATGCTATGAGGAAGTTTAGACACTACGTATTGGCCAACAAGTTTAAGTTTTTCACTGATCATCAAGCTTTATTATATTTGGTCAATAAACCTTGCAATACGAGACACATAGTAAGGTGGTTCCTCTTACTAATGGAATACGACTTTGAAGTGGTTGTTAGGAAAGGTAGGACCCATCTCAGGGCAGATCACCTTTCTCGCATCACTTTAGGAGAGACACCACAAGGAGTGTCGGATGAACTGCCTGACGCTTATCTTTTCAATTTAGATGTTGTTCCTAAATGGGCAAATAAGTTGGTAGCAGTCCTAACCTTCGGCCCTGCAAATAAAAATGTGAAAACGGACAAAGAAGAAGTAGTGAGATCACAAAAATATCAAATATTGGCAGGGAGCATGTACAAACAAGATATAGAGGGAGTATGAGCTTGTTGTGTTGAGGACGATGAACATAGTAGTTGGTCGCAACAAGCCCATGAAGGAATGCTAGGAAATCACTATTCTAAACAACGAACATTGCAGAATCTAAAATGTTTAGGAGTGTATTGGCCTAGCATGGATAGAGAAATACAGGAATGGATCAAGAGTTGTCCAGTGGGTCAGGAGAGACCCCTAGTGGAGCATGCCACCCTTTATCACATGTCATTAATTCCAGAATAGAGTGCTCCATTGGTGGACTTTATGAGATCGCGGACACTACCTAGTAAGGGTAGTCTAGCAAGAAAACAAAGCATGGAGCAAGAGGATAAAGCCTATGCCTTAGTAGGCGATAACCTATAATGAAGAGGCAAAGATGGGTATGCAAGATTGTATGTTCATGAATCTGACTACTTGAAAGTCTTAGAAACTGCACATAGTGGGGTTGCAGGTGGACACTTTGGGCCTGACCGAGTAATTAAGACCATACTATTCTCAAGAATTTGGTGGCCCACTCTTCATATGGATGCACATACTTATGTGAAGAAATGTGTCACATGCCAACATGCATAATATCCGATAAGAAAAGATGAGATGCCTTTGAGGCCAATGATGGGAGGACGTGCATTTTCAAAGTGGGTTATAGACTTCGTAGGTCCCATTAATCCACCAGCTAGGAATTCCCATGCAGAATACATTATTGTTGCCACTGATTACGTTACAAAGTGGGTAGAGGTAAAAGCCACAACAAAAAATGATGTTCAAACGACAACTAAGTTCTTATTCAAGAATGTGTTCACCGATACGGGTTACCAATAGAGTTAGTAAGTGATAGAGACACACACTTCTTGAATGAAGTTATTGAAAACCTTCTCCAAGAATTCTTGGTGATACATAAGAAGTTGACCCCCTATCATCCACAAGCTAACGGACAACTCGAGAGCACCAATAAGATACTATGTAATATATTGACAAAACTTGTCAATAATAAACGCTCTGATTGGGACAAACAACTACATCATGTTGTTTGGGCTTATCGAGTTTCCTATAAGACAGTACTCAATGCCACCCCATTTCAGATGGTCTTCGGACAGAATGCCGTGCTACCAATGAACTTCCTAATCCCAGCCTTAAAAGTAGCACAAGAGCATGAGTGGAATGGACATGAATTGTCCTCTAGGATCTTTGATCTAGAACTCTTAGGTGAGAGGAGGCTACAAGCAGCAGCATGCATCTATGATGCAAAGAAAATAAAAAAGGAATACTTTGATGCACACACCAAACATAAAGGATTGAAAGAGGGAGACCTAGTGCTGGTTCATACGCTACAGCAACATGCCCAAAAATTGGAGAAACAAAGATATGGACCCATAATCATTAATAGAATCTCCACTAGTGGTGCAATTCAATTGGACACATTAGAAGGTGATATTTTTCCAAACTATATAAGTGGTTGTCGAGTCAAGCTTTATCATGAACCTCTTACAGAGGATATTTTAATGAGACTCAACACTCCTAAGAAGCAAAAAGAAGAAGAGTTGAGGGTTAGAGAAGAAGCGCAAGCCGAGGCAAGAGAGCACATCACGAGAAATAAGTTAAGGTGACTAGTCCTAGATGTCAATCCCAAAGCCCCAAAATATCACATGGACATGTGCCAAAATCGTGCATACGTACTTCTCGAATAGTGGACCGACGCCCCTTTGTGACTATAGAGGTAGGACGAGGACAGAGTGTAAGGACTAGGAGAGCCTTGGTTGAATCAGGTGCAGCAACTAGTGCAGTTAGAATTTCATACTGCCAAGACTTGCAATTGGACATCAAGCCCATATAAGCTTATCTCATAGGTTTGGGAGGTGTGGAAACCCCTTGTTTGGGCGAGGTGGAACTCCCCATCTACCTTCAAGATGTTCTAACAAAAGTCAGAATGCTAGTGTGTCACGATGAGGACCTTACAGAGCCACTTGTCCTAGGTCAAGATTGGATTTATGACCATGCAGTCAACTTGAACCTAAGAAGTCAACTTCTTCAAGTTTGGGTACATGAACAATGCATTACATTAGCATTAGAGAACTACATGCTCACACATCATGGCACCACACACTCTCTTAGTTCCTCTAAGACCACTCTTCACGAACAAGATGCTGTGTGTGTCAAAAGCTCTATGACCCTAAAGGACTTGATCACAGAGGAAAAGAATCAAAGGCAAGCTGACTCCTCTTGTATAAAGACTAATGCGGTCACAACCACTCAACCACAAAGGCAAGTGAAATAGTAAATGACAACCACTATATCAAACAGACAATGAGAATTCAAGGAGAAAGTAGCTCTGGGCATGAAGTAGATCTGGGTACGAAAAGGAGAGCAACCACCAGCCTTACCAACACAATTCCCACTTAGGCAAGCCAACCATGCAAAGAAAAGAACCAATCAACCAGGGCCAACTCAACTAGAAGGTCTCCGACAAATTTGGGTACCTAAGAAACTAGTTGCAACTCAACAAGGACGATTACACATGTGGGTTCCCAAAGGACCCTTACATGCACAAAGACCTATGCTCTCCACCATGCAAAATGTCCCAACAAAGAAGCCAAGGAGAGAAAAGGACAAGAACTGAACACAAAGAACAAAAGAAGATAAACTCAACCCTTAGGCAAAAGTAATAAGACAATCATC
The DNA here is from genome assembly GCA_020310875.1 of Ceratopteris richardii. Taxonomy (NCBI): domain Eukaryota; kingdom Viridiplantae; phylum Streptophyta; class Polypodiopsida; order Polypodiales; family Pteridaceae; genus Ceratopteris; species Ceratopteris richardii. The sequence goes on from CM035415.1 coordinate 106,344,163, forward strand.
ACGGATATGTGTTTGGAAGCCTAGGGTACCAATAGCATCCATAGCACCAAAGAACCAACCACTCTGGATACAAAATTTAAGCAACCAACCAAAGATGAAGAAGTCAACAAGGACTCATACACAGCCCAACACTATTCTGAAATGGGTCCCTAAAATCAGTTGTCCTTTTGAGATCCAAGGCATACCTCCAACAAAGGTTGCATCAACATCTGCAAGAACATTGAAAGCCTTGACGTGCAACAACCATGTGCCTTTGGCATAATCTTGTCTTTTGCACCATTGAGGTCATGCACTTCCAAAGTATGCATCAACATAGGGCCACATTACACGATCGTGCATAGACACAATTGAGAATCCTAGGCACATGTGACACATTTGACATATGTAAAATATTTTATTGATGCTAACACCTTTCTTCTTGTTTTATGCCATTATTAAAAAAAAAGATGGAGGAGAAAGAAAAAGAAAGAAAGCCAAAAAAAAAGGGGAAGCAGAAAAGACAAAGAGAGAAGACTGTGCGCTTGAAGAATATCATAAAGTGAGCCATCAGAACAGACATCCATCCACGGACCCTTCACCATGGTAAAAATTGTATGCTTCAACGATGCTATAACCATGATCGATTAGGAAACCTCTTCGCTGGCATACTGTTAGCCGGCCGCCGGATTGGCAATTGTAAAGTCTGCTCTTTTTCATATTCCGCATGAACCGAAAGGTCATTGCGTAGATGTTGCAACCCTGATTGATGATTGTAGTCGTTGCATAGATGTTGCAACCTTGATTGATGATTGTAACCTTTATATAAATCAATGAAAAAGACACTTTCGGTGACGATCAGTGGTATCACCAGACTGTCTGTCTGGGTGATTGATCTGTAACGTTGTTGTGGTGTACGTTTGAGTAACTCTGAGTATTCTGTTCTCGTCTCTGTCCTGTTGTTTATTAGTACTTGTTCGGTAAAGATTATGTTGTGATAATATTCAGAGTAAGTTAAGTGTTGAATTACTGTTTTGTTGAGTGTATTACTGTGAGTCAGTGTACGGTAATGTTTACCTTATGCATCGATTACTGAAGAGAGTCTTAATCTATGTAATGAGTCGGTACTTTGTGAGTGAACTGTCATTTGAGTAAGTCTAGCAAGGAAGAACTAGAGTTTTTTGTAGTAAGTTGTATCAGCAGTGTTGTTTGGACGAACTTTCTTGTGAGTGAGTTGAGTTGATTTGGGAAAATCAAGTATAGGGCCTCTGTTTAACAGACCCCTTCCACTCCCAAGAACCCGAATAGAGATTAAACGCGTCTCTAACGGCAAGACCCACGTTTAACACTGGCGCCGTCTGTGGGAAAGTGGCACCAAATTGTTGCAAAGCGAGTAGCGGAAAGTGGCATTAGAGCGTTGTAAATTGAAAGTGTTCATAGATTGTGAATCGACGAGTAGTACGCAAAGTATTGCAAACGTGATATATGCCGGTTACTCGTTCCGGTGAAACTTACCCAAAGTATAGGAGAAACAAACAGTATTGGGCGATACCTAATTTGCTAAGGACGCCCCCAAGAGCTAGAAGCGCAGATAAGTTTATCCCAGTTGTCCAGGAAGTGAAGAACGATAGTAGTAATTCCGGTAGCATTCCGGTGGAACGTAGTGCTATTTCGACAGATTTTGGTGCGATTTTGGCACAGTCTGTCGAAGATATAGTAACTCTAGAGTCTACCAGGACGCAGTATGCAGTTAACTTAACACCATCTGGACAAGATTTGAGTTTGTCTGTGGATAGAAGCGCGTTGGCCAAAGAAATCAGTGAAGGTGAAAAAATACCTTGTTTTGGTGAAATTTCGACAAATTTCGGTGATATTTCGGTCCTAGTTACGGAGAGTTCACCGTCTCCCGGTGACGGCATGCGCATGTGTGTGCATGTTTGTGTGCTTTGACTCACGCACTTGTGCCATCACTTGCTCATGGTCTTCATACCAGTCCTAAAGTCTCCACGGATTGACATTTATGAGGTGAAGCTCCTCATGTTGGTACTCACCATTGTGCTAGAGTGACACCATCCAATGTTTTTGAATTTTGTGCTTCATCAAATGAAACTGGCTCATTCTCATCACAGACACTAAATGTAGCCATAGCATAGCAATCTAATGCAAAAGAGGCATTGTGAGAGCTTGAATGAGTATTGTATGATAGAGTTGCATCTAATTTGCTATCATGCAAAGTCTACACCAGCCATTTTGACATAGTTTTTGCCTCCTCAATATCAGCTCTCTCATCAACAAGTGCATCATGTAAATCTACATCTAAAATGGAATGATCTACATCATCACATGAAACTTGTAAAGGCTGAGAAGTTGCTGCATTAGGACCAGCACTAGATTATCCACCTGTAGAAAAAAGAAGAAAAGTATCATATATGTCTTTGGCTGACAGATATCTCTTTTGAAAATGAAATTAAAGATTGAATAGAATCTTCCACATAAATAACATCACGGCTAACCAAAATGCATTAATTTTGTGGATGATACAGACGATAGCCTTTGATTTCAGAACTGTATCCAACCAAAATACATTTTAGTACTTTATCATCCAATTTCCTACGATGTTGTTTAGGCACTAATGCATATGCTAGACAGCCAAAAACACGCATGTGAGCAACAAACGGCATAGGACCATACCAAGCCTCATATGGAGTGGTAGATTGCATTGCTTTAGTTTGACACCTCTTAAGTGCACACGCTGCAGACATGACAACCTCAAGCCAGAAACAATGTGGTAAAGCTTGAATCTTGACCATAGGCCTCGCCATCTCCATGAGTGACCTCTTCTTTGGTTCAGAAACTCCATTTCAATATGTCCACACTGTATTTCTTTGCATGATCCACATACCATTATCTTCATATATGATATCAATTGTTGGAGTTAGACGTCTCTGGAACCAAGCAAACAACACAAGGAAGAAAGAGAAGCTTGGAGCACAACACACAATGCTGAATGTATTACCACTAGAATGTACAAAGATAAGTAGCCTGTTAGGGCAATAGGCATATATACACATCGGGGGAAAAAACCTCCTAAAGAGCGCAAAAAGTGCCCTGATGATCCTAGAGTGTTGATGCACATCACTACTTAAATATATCAACAAATCCTCCTTGGGAGTGATGTAGTGAACAAGGAGTAGGCACTCATGTAAAAGGAAGTGCCAAGCTGTGTGGAATCAATCCACAAAAGGAAGTAAGCCCAAAGCTTTGCAGAACGCTTAAAACTTCTCCCTAGGTAGAACCTTCGTAAAAAAGTGTACAATGTTCTCATGTGTGGGCATATATGCCAAGATGATCTCCCCAGCAGAGAACCTCTCCTCGACATAATGTTAATGCACCTCAATGTGCTAAGTGGGAGCATGGACCATAAGGTTTCTCGCAATTGCCAATGTGCTCTGATTGTCAGTGATGATGGTGGTGACAAAAGACTGACCAACACCCAAATCAGCCATAAGGCATCTAAGCCACATAGAATCCACAATCACTGTGAAAGCTTCCCTATACTCAGCCTCACAACTAGAACTGGCCATAGTAGGCTACTTCTTGTTCAACCAAGATATACATGAGCTACCAAGCATGAAGCAAAAACCATTGGTGGACACACGAGTGTCATAGGAACCAGCCCAATCACTGCTAGAAAAAGCATGAAAATCTACCGGTAGTGATCCCTTCTTCAGATAAAACAATCAAAGTAGCCGGGTTCCACTCAAGTAGCGAAAGATGCGCTTAACCGCTTGCCAATGCTAGACATCTGCGCAATGCATAAACCTATTCATCTATGCGATAACAAACAAAATATCTCGCTGAGTAATGCATAAGTAAATCAAGCATCCAACAGCCTACTGATAGAGAGCAACATCAAATGCATCTCCAACATCATGAAGACTCAATCATAAACTTGTCTCCATAGGAGTGGCAATAAGCTTACAGTCTTCAAAGCCAAAATGCTGCAATAATGTGTTAATATATTTCATTTGGCACAAAGCCATTACACCATCAACTTGCATAAACTGAATGCCCAAATAGTGATGCAAATGCCCCAAATCAGACATCTCAAATGAGGCATGCAAATCAGCCTTAAAATCAGAAATATGCATGTCATGAGGAGCAGTGAGCAGCATGTCATCAACATACAACACAATGTTCAGAAGCACATCATTAGCACGCTTAACATATAAGGTGCTTTTAGTTGGACTGTTCTCAAAGCCATGTGCCATAAGATAGGCATGAATCTTTTCATACCAAGCACATGGTGCTTGCTTTAAATCATATAATGCCTTCTTTAACCTACACACTTGGTTTTCATGCCGTTTCTGCACAAATCCACGGGGCTAAAAAACATACACTTCTTCATGCAAGTGACCATTCAGAAATGTTGTTTTAATGTCCAACTAATGTACATTCCAACCATGATGAGCTGCAAGTGCACATATGCTACAAACAATAGTCATTTGGCAAGTAGGAGAAAATGTTTCATCAAAATCAATGCCTGCTTCCTTGTATACATATTTAGTGCCAATGGTCTTCTTTTCAAGAGGCTAGCCACATAAAGACCAGGTATCATTTTTTCATGATAGCATCATATTCAGATTGCATTGTAGCCATCCAATGTTTAGAATTTTATGCTTCATAAAAATAGGTTTAGTCTCATCACAGAGACTAGAGGCAGCCATAGCATAGTAATCTGATACAAAGCGGCACTATGAGAGCTTGATGGAGTATGATATGATAGAGGTGCATTTAATTTGCTGTGTCCCAAGGTCTGCACCAACCATTTTGGCATAGTTTTTTCCTACTCAATATCAGCTCTCTCATCAACAAGTGCATCAGAAATGGAATGATTTGCATCATCACATGAAACCTACAAAGGCTGAGAAGTTGCCTTATTAGGACAAACACTAGATTGTTCACCTGTAAAAAGAGGAAGCAAAGTATCATACATGTCCTTGGCGCTAATAGATGTCTCCTTAGTACATGAAAGCAATGGCTGAATAGCATCTTCCACAAAAACAACATCACGGCTAACCAGAATGTGTTTAGTCTATGGATGGTATAGACGATAGCCTTTACTTTCAAAACGGTATCCAACAAAAATACATTTTAGTGCTTTATCATCCAATTTTTTGCGATGTTGTTCACGCACTAATGCATATACCAGACAACCAAAAACACATAGATGAGCAACAGATGGCTTGCGACCATTGTTGGAATAGATGGATGGATACCTCAAGGAAGTGAGGTGGTACTTGCAAAACGTTCTTTGTACCTGCCCTAATACACTTCCGAGTTATGTAGTAGGCGCTTTTAGCTTGCATTTGACACCAAGAAAGTACCCATGTAATTTGGATTTCATGCTTGAAACAATTGAATCAAATTAGACTACTTCATGAATAACTAGTGTCATAAAACTTGCTATTTTGGTCTCTACACCTACTGGTTCTTTTGGTCAATACTCATAGTACACTAACAATTGATGAAATTCCCTTTGAGAGAATTCAACTAGCTTAGATAGCTTTTTATTATTAGTGGAATCATCTAAAATGATAACCATGCTATGAGAAATGAGTTTAGCAATCCAAACCTTACCCCCGACTTTTTAGGGATTGAACAATAGATGACTAGTGAGCACTTCAATGATGATTTCTCCTAGATGGCTGAAGCAAATGGCTAGGGATTTTGATTACATAAAGCAGACTTCAAGCTAGTTCCAACAAGCTACATATCATGGAAAATATTTGAGAATTCATTGAGATATGACCAGAGAAAGTTCACTGTTTTGAGTAGTTATAGCAAAGAAGTAGATAGAGATGATCAATGAACTGTATGTATAATAACACATGATTATGAAAGCTCATTGGCATTGTAATGATGCTCAATGATGGTAGAATGAGTAAGCTATGGTGTAAGCTACTCAAACTCTACAGATGTTCAAGAAATCAGATCCAAGATGAGGCAACAAGGCTGGGAGATTTACAACAGCCTTTTATAAGAAGTTCTCCCAAGTTTGAGTTTGAATTCAAACTTGGCTCCAACTAAAAAGTGATTCCCTTGATCTAGGAGTTATTCTCTCATTGAAACTCATAGCTATTGTTCTTCCTTACTCCAAGAGATTTAGGCTTTTACAAGATTCTCTCAAGGTATAAACCTTTTACAATGGCAAATGATCGAGTAACTACAAGCTATGGTTCATATGAATTATCAAATGCTTCCACATATAATGTTACATGCTAAGACAATTGTGAAGGCTTGTAGGCTTCCCCTCCAGCCAAACATCTTGGCTTGCATTGCAATTTAGTCTACATGAATATCCTGCAATCCAATCATGGTTGTAAACCTGCAAAGCTTAGTATCATTAAGTGCTTTGGTTAACAAATCAGCACACTACATATTTGTAGATACATATGCTAGTTGAATTTCTTTGCTCAAAAGTTTCTCTCTAACATAGTGATAGTGCACTTCTATATGCTTGGTTCTTGCATGATAAATGGGATTGCCTACAAGATGTAAAGAACTAGTGTTGTCACCAAAGATCATAGCTGAATGAGTGTGAAGTCCCAAATTTGAGTAGAGTAATCTAATCCAAGTAGCTTCTTGTGTAGCATTTGCTAATCCCCTGTATTCAGCCTCTGTTGAAGATAGAACAACACTTAGTTGTTTCTTAGAAGACCATGAGATGGGATTATCATCTGTAAAAGATAAATATCCAGAAATACTTCTTCTATCATCCTTACATCCTGTCCAATCTACATCTCGGTACAATGTTATGTCCAAATCTGATGTGTTGGGAAGTAAAGACCTTGATTTTGAGTAGCTTTGAGATACTTCAAAATTCTTTTAGCAGCTTCTAAGTGAGGTGCTCTAGGTTTGTGCGTGAATTGACTTAGAACACTTACTCCATAACATATGTCAATCCTAGTTAATGTTGCATAGTTTAGACTTTCAACTATGCTTTGATAACCTGCAATGTCTTCATGCAAATCACCTTCATGAGCACTCAATTTATGAATTACCTCCATAGGGGTGCTAGCTACGTTTGTAGTTTCCAAGTGGAACTTCTTCATCATGTCTTGCAAATATTTCCTTTGAGTGATGTAAATTCTAGAGCTAGTGTATACTAACTCAAGTGCAAGAAAATATTTCTAAAACCCTAGGTCACTGATCTTAAACTCCTACATCATCTAGTTCTTCATTTGTTTGATGCCATTGGCATCACTACCTGTAAGGATGATGTCATTAACATATACACATAAATATATCATCTCTGAATTACTCCTCTTAACAAATAGAGAAGAATCTACCTTGCTCATCTTGAATCCTTGATCTTGAAGATAGGTTGTTAACCTATGATTTCATGCCCTAGGTGCGTGATTCGAACCATAAAGATCTTTCTTCAATTTGCATACATGATTTACCTTGCTTGGATCTTCATAGCTAGGAAGTTGAGGGAGGTAAACCTCCTCTAAAATACAGCCATTGAGAAAAGCATTTTTCACATCTAGTTGATACATATTCCAATTTCTAGATGCACCTACACTTACCAATACTTTGATGGTTGGCATCTTAGCCACAGGGGAAAAAAGTTTCTTCATAATCAATTTCTTGAGTTTGTGCAAAACTCTTAGCCACAAGCCTAAATTTATACCTTTTTATGGATCCATCTGAGTTCCTTTTGATTTTGTAAATCCATCCAAAGCCAATTACCTTCATTAATGCTTTCTTGGGTAGTATCTCCCGAGTGCCAGTCTCTTGGAGTGCTTCTATCTCTTCATCCATAGCTTCATTCCATTCTCCTTTGATACTAGCTTCTTCATATGAAGGTTCTGCAAGTGATGAATCCTTAGCAAGATAAAGAGAATGCTAAGTGAATAATGAAGTATCATACCCATATCTGATTGGCTTCTTACTCTCTATTTGTGATCTCCTTAAGGCTTGGTTGGATGACTCAGGTATGTCCTCCAATCTCTTTATCTTGGCCTTGCCTTTTGATTTCCATGCTTTGAACTCCTACAAGTTGATGGTGTCCTCATCATCTGATTTGATGTCTTCAATTGTGCTTGGCTCCTCCTTGGTGAGGCTTGGAAATTTCTTTTCCAAGTCATATGGTAATTTGACCTTCCTACATTCACTTTCGAACCAAGAATCATTCTCATCAAACACAACATATCTACTGACCATAAATCCTTTGTTGGATGGATTATAAAACTTGTATCCTTTCTTATTTATATCATACATCTCATGGGAATAGAAATCTGTCGAGCAGAGTTCTTTTTGTACCTACTATCACAAAGAATTTAATGAGTGTTGGACGGATAGTGGAAAGGGGTTTGCAGGAGGAACCCCAACATGGATTTAGAAGAATTGCCAAGGGAGAGAAAATAGGTAGGTTGTTTACATTTGAACTTGAGGACATTAGAAACATTGCACTTTATAATTATAAGAATCAAACCTTGTCTGAGTTAGAGATATGGCACAAAAGATTAGGGCAGATTGGTGAGAGAACATTGAAGTAGATATGCAGAGGTCAATGTGTACTCGGGATACCTAATGCTTCCAAGCAACATATGATCTATAAATGTGGTGCATGTCAGTTTGGTAAATCACACAGGTTACCCTTTACAAGGAAAGGCTATATGCATGAGGGTTATTTGGAGCTTTTCCATAGAGATGTGTGGGGACCAAGCAAGGACCCTTCAATTTTAGGCTCAAGGTACTATGTGTCATTTGTTGATGATTTCAGTAGGTGGAATATTTTGTATTTACTGAAACATAAAAATGAAGTGTTCAGTTGTTTCAAGAAGTATCTTGCACTAGTGGAAAATCAAAGAGGAAAGAGTCTAAAGAGGATAAGGTCAGATGGAGGAGGTGAGTACTTCTCCAATGAATTTGATGCATTTTTCCAAGATAGAGGTATGAAAATGGAGATAGCTACTAGATATACCCCTCAGCAAAATGGAGTAGCAACGAGGAGGAACAAATTGATTGTGGAAGAAGCTAGATCAATGCTAAATGAAAAGAAGTTTCCAAATTACTTGTGAGCAGAGAGTGCATCAACTACCACTTATCTTTTTAATAGGTTACCTTGTAAACCCCCTGATGGGATGACCCCCTATGAGGCATGGCATGGTAGGAAATCATCACTTGAACATTGCACAATATTTGGTTGTGTTGCTTATGTGCATGTTCCATCTCAAATCAGAGGTAAGTTAGACCCTAAGGCAGAGAAATGCAAGTTTTGACATTTCCTTCCTTGACAACTCAATGCTTGGTATCATCACCTCTCTGCACTTGATGCTTTCCCTTGGGCTCTTGAAGATCACAAAGGAGAGCTACATTGCATGCTACATGTTTGAACAACTTGAGTCAATATAGAAGAGGTGCTCATCATTCATACCTTGTTTTGAAGTCATGTTCATAATAAGAAGAGAATCTTTTTGATGCTCTATATGGTTGTTGAAGTCCTTTATTAAGTTGTATCCTCCTTGATAATTGTTGTTTTAGTTGTTGTTGTAGCCATGGTTGTATCCTTGATTATAGTTGAATCTTCCTCTTGATTGTGAGTAGCCACCTCTTTGAAATCCTCTTCCTCTATGGTTCTTGAAGTTCATATAGAACTCATTTGTTGTCTGATTAGAAAGTCCACAAATATTGCATGGGGAAGAGTTGAAAATTTTCCACCTACCTTGCTTACCTCCTCCGCCCCTTCCGCTTGCATTCCTACCTCTCCTTGCATAGTTAGTTTGAGAAGTAGTACCTTCATCTTCAACCTTTTTGCTCTTTCCTTTATCCTTAGACTTTCCTTTATCTATATAGAGGGTAGAAGTATTGTTACCTCTTGATGGTTCACCATTTCTGTTGAGCTTGGCTTCATGGGTGAAGAGTTGTCCCATGAGAGTAGAAAGATCAGGGATCTGCATGTCCATATAAAGATCCATTGCAATTGTGAAAGATTCCCATTTATCATCTGCTTTGATGCCACTGATTATTTGTCTCACTATTTTGCTCCTTGTCAATCTCGTCTCCTATGCTTGCCAATTGATCAGCCACATCTTTTACCTTGGTCAAATACTCTGAAATATTATACTTAGATTGCCTCCTTTGAGTACTAACTCAATCCACAATTTATTTTTTTTAGCTCTTGTATTGAAAGAAAAGTATGATGATAGTGTATCCCAAGTCTCCTGAGAAGTTTTGAAATTCCTAATGTGAGGAAGAAGGAATTCAGAAATAGATTTAAGTAGATATGAACTAGCTAAAGCATCTTTGGAACACCATGAGTTGAGTCTTTCTAGCACCTCTCTTGTAGGTTGGCGTTTGCTTCTGAATATGGGCATTTCCTCATCTTGTGATATGTATCCATAGAGACCCCTCCCTTGTAGACAGGTCTTCATCCTTAAGGACCATGCTTGATGATTATTCCTATCCAATTTGTCAACAAAAGAGAGGAAACCATCTCCCATTTTACCTCAACTTGCCCTGATACTACTATTGGAAGAGATGGATTGATACCTCAAGGAAGTGAGGTGGTACTGCCAAAACCTGCTTTGTACCTGCCCTAATACACTTCAGAGTTATGTATTAGGCCCTTTTAGCTTCCAATCAACACCGAGAAAGTACCTATGTACTTTGGAGTTAATGCTTGAAACAATTGAATCAAAACAGACTACTTCATGAATAGCTAGTGTCATAAAACTTACTATTTTGGTCTATACACCTACTGGTTCTTTTGCTCAATAGTTAGAGTACAATAACAATTGATGAAATTCCTTTTGAGGGAATTCAATTACCTTAGATAGCTAATGATTACAAGTTTAATAATCTAAAATGATAAATCATGCTCTAAGAAATGAGTTTACCAATCCAAAGCTTACCATTGACTTTTGAGGGAGTGAATAGTAGATGAAAAGTGAGCATTTCGATGATGATTTCTCCCAACCGGCTCAACAAAATGCATTGATATTTTGAAAGAATAAAGAAGATATAAATTTGGTTCCTAGAAGTTATGGATCATGCAAAATGGTGGAGAATTCGCTGAGATATGATGAGAGAAAGTTTACTATTGTGAGTAGTTATAGTAGAGAAGTAGACATAGATGATTAATGAACTATATGTATTATAACATATGATTATACAAGACCATTGGCATTGTAATGATGCTCAATGATGGTGGAATATGTAAGCTATGGTGTAAGCTACTCAAACTCTATAGATGGTCAAGAAATGAGCTCTAAGATGAGGCCACAAGGCTGTGAGATTTACAACAGCCTTTTATAAGAATTTCTTCCAAGTTTGAGTTTGAATTCAAACTTGGCTCCAAGTAAAAGGTGATTCCTTTGATCTAGGAGTTATTCTCTCATTGAAAGTCATAGCTATTGTTCTTCGTAGCTCCATGGATCTAGGATTTTAAAAGATTCTCTCAAGGTATAAACATTTGACAATGGTAAATGATCAAGTAAGTACAAGCTATGGTTCATATGAATCATTAAATGATTCCACATATAATTTTCCATTCTTAGCCAATTGTGAAGGCTTGTATATTTGCACTAACAACCATTCCAAGCCTCATATGGAGTGATGGACTGCAACGCTTTAGTGGGACACCTGTTTAGTACATATGATGCACACATAACAGCCTCAAGCCAGAAACTATATGGTAAATCCTGACTCTTGACCATACACCTCACCATCTCCATGAGTGACCTGTTCTTTCGTTCAACAACTTCATTCTCTTGAGGTGTATACGGCACTGTACACTAATGTTTTATCCCACATTCAACCAAAAATGCATTCAAGTGAGAAGAAATATATCCCCCCCCCCTGATCAGAATGTAGGGTGCCCATTTTACATGCTGACATATTTTCAGCCAAAACCCAAAACTGTTTGAAGCATATAAACACTTTTGACTTTGCCTTCAATAAATATACCATGCATGCATAGCAAAATCATCGATGAAAGTCACGAAGTAAAGATAGTTCCCAAAAGAAGGTGCCTCCATAGGCCCACACACATCACTATGTACATGCTACAATTTCTGAGTAGCCTGAACTCAACCATCTTTTGGAAAGGAAGAACACTGCATTTTGCCCAGAATACATCCATCACATACATGTTTATCAGGTGCCTCAAGTTTGGGCAAAGAGGACACCATTTCAGATTTATGCAGGTGTAGCAAACTAGAAAAGATCAAATGACCAAAGCATGCATGCCAAAAGCATCTAACATAGCCTTAGAATCATGTAATGCACATGCCAAATCATTTACAGATCTTTCATAGTCTATGAGCTTATACATCCCACAACATAAAATGCCACAACCAATAAGGATGTTTCCATTTGACAAATCATGAACTATACATCTATCATCAAAAAATTTCAAAACCAAGGTAATCTTGGCTAATGTTGAAATTGATAACATCGTTCTCTTAATTCTTGGCACAAAAAAGGCATCTAAAAAAGTGAAAGAACTTCCATCAGCAGTACTCAAAATGATCTTACCAACTCCCATAACAAGATAGGAGGAATTGTTAGCACATGTAACAGTATTCCCTGTAATGACAGGCTAGAGTGAAGAGAAGAAACTGCAGTGCAAGGTAATATTTATGGTCACCCCACTATCAAAGTACCAAACATCTGAGTCTACTACAAACATGTAATGCTGATGAGAAGATGGGTCAAATCTTTAGACAGTAGTAAGTGCCCATTCTTCTTCCTACATAAGATTGGTAGACTTTATTTTTTGTGTAGAGGCCTCTAAACCAACCACTCCGGCCTCTTCTTCTTTGCCTCTTTAGCAGCTAGTTTTGGACTGCTCTTGATGGCATGATCATTCACTTTATATTATTTGTGAGACAATTTCAGATTTTTTGATTTCTTCTTATTTTTGTCTTCCTTCTTCGAATGTGCAACATTTGAAGATTTCTACTTACTAGTAGAAGAGCTCCATTTACCTTTGCCCTTCTGAGTAGCCAAGAAAGCTTGATCTGCGACATGCATAATAGACCTCTTTTGCCTAGACTGGTCTTCCTACTACAAAACAGAGACTAACTTCTCAAATAAGAAGTGATTTGGATTGCGTTTCATCATTAAATGAAGAGTAGACGCAAAACTCTCATATGAGTCAGGAAGACCATTCAAAACGGTGTGCAAAAGTGAGCTATCTAGTATAACTTCATCAACAGAAATCAATTGCTCTTTCAAATCCTTGATGTTTGTGAGAAAACTATGCATAGAATCACTTTCATTCATGTTCTCAATCTCAAATTGTTTTCGGAGGTAAGAAACACGAGCCTTATTGCTAGCCTAGTATAATGTGTTAAGTGTATACCTAGCATCCTTAACTATTTTGCAAGAGCAAATGTGAGGAATAATGGCACGTTTGATAGACAAAGCTATCAATGCATGTGCCTCAGCATCTCTGCCATCCTAATGAAATTGATGTATAGTAAGTGCAACAGAAACAACAGCACGAACATGGATCTACAAAATATCATCATCTTCAACACCATCTCCTTCAGTTCTAGCACCTCTATCTATAGTACCTGTATTTGCAAGTGTAATAGGATTTATTTCAACACCCTACATAATATTCCATAGTCGTTTTGTGGCTAATACATGACACATCATATAAGCCTATAATGGGAAGTTGGTACCATCCAACTTGTCCTCAATAGCAACCATACAAAATACATCACTACTTTCAGCCATGGCTGGTGATTAAAATACATTGATGCAAAAAATTGACTGTATCTCAAAAAGTTGAGCAGAACTACCAAGACAAATTCTGCTAAACTTGTAGCAAACTTCGAGAAGCTTATATTGGCAAACAAAAAGTGGTATATACCTTTGGCACAAAAAGATGAAATGGCCTGCACAAGCACTGTGATAGTGCATTTGGAGGTCAAAACAAGCTCAAATCATGATTTTGGCACCATCATGGAAATATTTTTTGATCTCTGAAACACCATGAGTATGATTAGAAAATTTCGTGCGATTCTAAGACTACAAGTGGAGAGGTGTAGACAATTCTACAACACCCTAGATGAAGCAACGACCTATTCTAATACCAATTGTTGGAGTTAGACATTTGCGAAGCACACGAACAATACAAGGAAGAAGAAGAAGAAGCTTGGAGCACACCACACAATGCTGAATGTATTACCACTAGAATGTACAAAGGTAAATAGCCCGTTAGGGCAATAGGCGTATATACAAGCGGGGGCAAAAAACCTCCTAAAGAGGGAAAAAAGTGCTCCGATGGTCCTAGAGTGTTCACACACATCACTACCTAAATATATCAGCATAATACCTACAAAATATGTTCGATACGCATGGTCTGAGATCTCGAGATCCTCTAAAGTCCCTTCTTGATGTTCTTGATGCCTTTACCATGATCAATTCTAATAATCAAGTCATTTACATACACACATAAGTAGGTAGATGCTACACCCTCTCTTCTACAGAATAGTGATGGATGAACTATTCTTTGTTTGTATCCATAGTATATCAATTATTTTACAATCCTTTGATTCCATTGCATTATTTATTATACTCGAAGTAAGGTGTGTACGTAAGCATGAACTTAGGGACTTGTGATGAAAGAAACTATTCCTCTATCAACAACAAGTGCATATAGTGGGGATTACACATTTAAATTATCAATCCAAGAAGTATCTTGAACCTCATTGAGTGTATGAAGACATGCACTTGCACAATGGTTAATGAAGTGATCTAACTCAGAGATCTTATGTCCTCCATAAGTGAACAAGGCATGACCAACATTACCTTGAATCTTCAATGTGAACAACCTTCCTTCTTTCTTCCCTGAAACAATTTGTTTATACCCATTGCTAGGGTCTTCCACAAACACTCCTTCATTAGTGAATCTAACTTCATAAACTTTTTCAACAATTTGCCCTACACTTATCAGATTCTTAGGAATTGTAGGAACATACAAAACCTTACTCAAGAGAGTACTTCCATCCTTGGCCTTCACTGATCCAATTGACTTCACATTGTGCTTTGTATTGTCACCTGTTTGGACAACATGATTAGATACCTTATTTTCCAAATCAGTCATCAATGCTATGTTACTACTCAGGTGATTGCTACACCCTGAGTCAATGTAGAAGACTCTTTGGTCTTCACTTTGCCTTTCACAAGTTGCATTCATTATCAATGTTGAATCCTCCTTCTGATCTAAAGCATAATTGTAGTAGGTATTATTGTATTGTTGAATTTGGAATCCCCTACCTGCATTTCTTCCAAAGTAACCCCTACTACCTCTTCCTCTGAAGTTACCTCTTTGATTTCTGCCACCTCTTCCTCTTGAATTAAAGTTCTGATTATATCCACCATTACTCTGAGTATTATGCCAACAATCATTAGCTAAGTGATTTGTCTTACCACAAATCCAGCAAGATTTTACTCCATCTTTATTATTCCTGCCTCTTCCTCTACCTTTGCCACCTCCTCTTCCTCTTAGGAAGTTGGCTTGACTAGTTGTGCCTTCATCTTCATTTTCTTCTTGCTTCCCTTTGCTATTTTTCTTCTTATCCTTTGAGTACATTGCATGACCTGTACTCTTGTCACCTTCACCTTTGACATCCTGCTCAAAGGTTAACATATGTCCTAGCAACTGATTTAAGTCAGGAGTAAAATGATCGAGTGATAATTCAATAGATAGAATGAATGGCTTCCATTTTTCATCACCTCTCAAACCTGTGAGGATTTGCCTTACCAATTTATCCTCCTCAATGTCTTCATCAACAGCTCCTAATGCATCTGCAATGTCCTTCATTCTGGTTACATAATCTGAGATGGATTGAGAGGCCTTCTTCTTGAATGTAGTAAATTCTGCCCACAAGGATGCCTTCCTAGACTTTGTGGTATTTTGGAAATGCTCCTCCAAAGCATTCCATATATCACTTGCACTTTCAAGACCTCTAATGTGAGGTAGCAAGTAATCATTGACTGCCATATAGATAATGCTCCTAGCTTGAGCATCTCTCTTCATCCAATTCTTCAAATCTGATAATTCCTCCCTAGTTGGAATACTAGGATCTCTGAATTGAGGCTTTTCTTCTTCACCTGTAATATAACCTATCAAGTCTTTGCTCATTAGATGAGCTTCCATCCTCATTGACCATGCTGGATAGTTCTCTCTATCCAATTTCTCTATCTGAAGAGAATCTCCCATCTTTTCTTCACCTGTATATTGAATTCTTCAATCTTTATAAAGTATAAGGTTACCTTTACTTTGAATGACACTCCTTTTGTCTTCCTTGGTGTCGTATGACCTCCTTCTCAAGCTTTTCCCTCAAGCTTTCACCTTTTGAACCTTCAGATGTTAAATTTTGTATGTCTGCAGCAGTCGGAGACTTTCTTTCCTCAATTTTGATACTTCGTGCTCTGATACCACTGATGGAGAGTGTTAATCTCCAAAAGAACAAGCTATCCTTGATGTTAGACCACCTCTATATCAAGAATAACTTTAAAATCCAACCAATTTTGGAAGACAAGCACTAAATTATCAAGAAATTAGCTAACTTTGAAGAAAGTCATTTCTCAGAAAAGTCTGCTGCACCTTAATCACTCATTGACTAATCATTTGTGTAAATTTTTTTATAATAATTTGTACAATGTTTTGCCTAGTGATTGCGCACCCCCTCCACATTAAAACACTTCAAAAGCTTGAGTAGATTATGATAAATGATTCAAACAATCTACCTATGTCTGAAATTGTCTCTCTATATAGTCGACTTTGACACCTGCAACTTCTAAGACATGGTTCTATAAAACTAGAACCCTTTTAAGAAAATGCTTTTAGCCATAGATGGCTTACCTCTCAACTTAGATTTTGAGTCCTGACTAATGCAAAACTATAATCTGTGCAGTGAGAAATGATCAAATCATTGACCATCGAAAATGCACCTGTTTCAGAAAACTATGAACACTCTTTTACATATGAATGTTCCTACTCATAATTCTCACAGCCTGTTTACAATTAGGCTCTCAAACTTTAACCATAGACTCATTAACTATGTACTTAGACATCTACAAAAGGATTCTTGAAATGATCAAGCACAGAAGGAGAATGCACAGAAACATCGGGCGCAACTTCTCTTCATTTCTGACAAAAATTACATCCGGACGAGAGAGCTATTCTAATCTCTTCATAAGTGTCTAATGACTTCTAATTCTACTCAATTCTCATGCTCTACATTCTCTCATACTTGTCTTGACATTTTCCCTTGTATATATATAGACAAAAGTTTACAAGCTTATGACTATTCAAAGATATAAGTGAACTATCTCTGACATAATGTACATATGTATACACATCTTCCAAATTCTGAATGTGTCCTTCCTTCATGCTTTACAACTTGTTCTCTTCTCAAATCCTTGACTTTATTTCCATGTCAAAACATCAATTGGTGATTGTCTTGCACCAACAACTACTGCCAACACTCCCCCCTATCTCGCGTCTATAATCTCTCATAGACCCTTGCTGGGCCGACCGTTGGACGTAGTATTCCATGACATCTATCGCCAAGTGGTGTTGTGCTAACCTCAGTCCTTTTGCCAAATCGTTGAGTAAGGCATCCCTGTCTACTGGCCTAGGTACCTCGGGATGTGGCATGCGTAGCTTCTCTGAATGTAGAACATGTTCCACAACAAATAGATGTAACAGATGAGATTGTCTGGGTATGAATATCTTTGAATGATATTCCCAAAACCCTATGAAAAACATTTCCTCAAATGCTTATTTGAAGTAGGCTGAAAGATATTTGATACAACATGCCACACATATACAACATTGATGGATGGTGTGGTGCTCATATCATAGACAAGGTCTTGGTTGCCTTCATTGAAACCTAGGGCCGAAAGATGAGGTTCTTTGACATTTTTAAAGGTTTGGAATGTAACGCGCATTAGATCCAATACTTTGAGGCACATATGTGCCATGATGTCTAGTTGATTCTTGAATCTAATGCCCCAATGTTGAATTGTTGAAATCATATACGCTACTATTGGTTGGCCACGAGGCGGTGCAAAATATACATAATTTAGCCATTTATCACATCCTTTGACAGTCATCACTATTTTGGTGTACTCGGGCCATGATTTGTATCAAAACAGAGGGCAAAAGCAGGGGTTATACTTGATGTATAAGGGCATATTATTCCACGTGCGCACCATTTTGGGGTATGTTTCGAGTAGGCATATTCTCCGTGTAGGTTGAAATATGTTGCCGTGCATTGCACTTTCAGGAATGTTGTCTGGTGCAAATTGTGTTGCCGAGGTTGGTTCTTTTGTGGTGCACTGTTTTATCTCAGCATTATAATCTGCCATTAATACACAAAACAGAACATACAAATCATCTGAGGTGCCAATCCATCGATGATGGGATAGGTTTTTGAAGTAATCCGATTTGATGACAGCCTCGTCCAATCGGGACATGGACTGTATCTGCACTGCAACTCTATCATCATGGGTTGGACCTACCTTTTCTAATCTCTGCATCCATTCTGGAGATTCAATCTCAAATGTGTCCATTCCTTCCTCTATTTGTTTACCTCTTGGTATAGGCATGGTTACATAAGGGTCCTAGAAAGTCTCCTCGACTTCAATTTGAACTAGGTCCTCCAGCTCCGGCTCCATGAGGGGAGAAGGTTGATGCTCATATTGGAGAATTCTATTTTGCAGCTCTGTCAGTTGTGCTCTCAGTTTAGCTACCTCTTTGGATGTGTCAACTGTGGCTGCCACCTCTAGTGGTGGATCTTTGTGAGTGGCTAATTGCTTCTGTAATTCATCACGCTCGGTTTTTAAGGTAGCATATGCCTCTAGTAAGTCAGCATGTGTGTCCAAAATGATCTGCATGTTGTCAGATGGTATGGCTTTGAAACGGTCTGAGTCGATCTCTGTGGGGGATCCTTCCATAGTTGCTTCTAGGTTCTCTTGATTGTGTCGTTGGAGTCTTTTATTTTCTTCTAGTTTTGCGGACATGTATTTCCTTAATAATGCAAGGTTACGACAGGTTTTGAGGTTTTTTGCTTGTTGGGCACATAGTAGTTCTTCTGGGTGTTGTTGCATCTCTAAATCTGGCTTGGGGGGATTGGCCACTAATTTGTCCTGTCTTTGCAAAGTATCATACTGTTGTTGTAGTAGCCTCTTGTCCTTTTCAAAGTTGATGAATCATTCTTGTAGAGCTTCATGGGTTCTGAATAAGCTCCTATGTTGAGCATCTAAATGCTGGTAATGATGTTGTAATTGAGACATACATTGATACAAAGTATTAAATACATTATTGACAGGATTTGATGATGGGATGGTGTTGAATGGAGGAGGGTAGGGAAAACGGAAAGGGAGTGTGTATGCTGTGCTTGAGAATGGTGAAGTGGGTGGTGGGGGAATGGGAGATTGTGGGAATATGGGGGGAGGGAGAGGTGCAAAAGTGGGTGATTTGTCCATGACGTGCTGTGTGGATGTGTTCGTGCGAGTTATTGTGTACATGCGAATGGTAGGTGTGGTGATGGTCATGAAGATGTATAATGGTGTGTGCAGTTGTGCATATGAGCCACCGAGAAGTGTGACAGGGGGAATGGGATTTTCAGTGACTATAGTTAGAACTACAGTGTCAGTGGTGGCAATTATAATAGTGGTGGTGTCAGGTTGTGCGGATTGTGACAGTTGACTCATAGTTTGTGCTTCACTACAAGAAGTGGAGACTGTGGTTGTGACAGTAGTGGTGACTGTGTTGGTAGCACGTGAGGGTGGTGGAGTTGGAGGGGAGGGTGGTAAAGGTGGTGACAGGGGTGCACTTCAGGTGTGGGATTCATCACTGTGTTGAATGGAGTGAGCGGTGCCAGTGGTTGTGGAGGTGGTGCCATGTGGTTTTGATACTAGAATATTTATCTGCTTCACTCGTTTAGGGGGACATCTCCCGTGTCTTCGGTCAAATTTTCGTGAGTGTGCAAGGGCAGTGTGCAGGGTCTCTGGTACTCCTAGTGCATCAACAAGCATGTTGAGGGTAGCTTTGTACTGATCATCTACGCCTTCTTCTTCAAGTATATGGTTCATCAAGGCCTTTCCTATTGCCAAATATAGTTTGTGTTGTTCCTGAACTAGGTTGATAGTATCATACAACCTTTTTAGTTGCTTCCTATAAGCTGGGGCTCCTGCAAGTTTTGGTATAATATGTTGCTCATATTCATGCTCCCCTTCGTCGGATGTTCCTTCTTGCTCATCATCTTGTTCCTCTTCTGCAGTCTCCTCTTCATCTTTATCTACTTTGATGACTTCTGGTTGAGTTGGATGAGGCTGGTCCATGATAGATTGTTTCCCACTTAATTGCTCTGCTTCAACTTCCAAATTAGTTGCATTAATTATCCTTGCTACCCCCTCATGAGTTAAATCCTCCAACGTGAAGCCATGAGGGAACTCTAAATCGGTGGGTATCAGTGGGAACACTAGATTATGCCCTTCTCCACTGTGCCTTGGTAATCTGGTGGTAAAGCACTATACGTGCCTCTAGGGTGGCAGAGTCATTTCCGGTGTCACGATAGCACCCCGGGCCTGTGCACATGGCATTTGAACAGCTCCTCTCATTTTCTTTGAAGGAGGCCCTGCAGCTGATATCCTTCGTTGAAAATCTTGCACCCTAGTCCAGATGAGCACCCTTTGAATTCACACATCATATGTCAAACATGGATATACAAGTCTGGTAAGTGAAAAACATCCATAGAGCACTGAATTTTGTTTCTTTTGCCAACATTGGTGTGCAAGATGGATTTGGTCAATGATCCAATGCGGCATGTTAATTGTCAGATTGAAGGTGTTTGCTAAGTATAGACTGAGCCAAATCTTCTTGGATGGCATCGTGAATTGTTCTTGAGCAAGAAACGCGAAGTGTTGCATGCACATTTTAACGTATTATGGAAATAGTTGGTGTCATTGCCACCATATCCTTCAGTTTAGTTAAGTTCATGTTCTTCATGTTGTCCGTGATCATGGTCTCCTTCTCCATAGGGATGTGCATACCGTGCATTTCTAGAGCTTCCCTTACCAAATTGTTGGTCAATTTGAATCGCTTCAATTCATTTCCTCGTGTAAGAGAAGGAAGCACAAATGTGTTGTACCCCTTCTTCTCTTTGCTGGGAGTGAGGGTGTCAATTAGGTATGAACACCTCAAAAAGTCCAGATTTGGTAACTGAGCTTTGAAGTAGTCATACAATCCAGCCTTCTTCCATATTGGTTGCAATCCTTCACTGTTTTGAAGCCTCTCAAAATCTCGTGTAAAGAAATGATACCGGCCCCAACGTCCGTTAAACTCTATCTCAGCCTCCCATAAATAGGTGCCTTCTCCAAGGGGTTCCTGCAACTTCACTGAACCAATGGGAGTTCTTGCTTACTGGCGATGTGTGCCCTTGGGGGGTATTTTGAATCTGTATGACATGTAATGCTCTCAATGCCTGTGGCCTTTCCTTCAATTCCTCCTGAATAGGGATACTTTCAATATCTACCACTTGAGAACTTGTGCCTGCCTAGGAGCTCGTTCCTACAGCCTCTGCCATGTTGGTTACTTAGTGCTCGGGTGGTTGTGAGTGTGACATGTGGTTAGCATATAATGGTGCGTAGGTGCTAATTCAGGTGGTTAGGTGTAGAGTGGATACATTTAGTAAGTGGAGGTGGCTTTACAATGGGATCACGTGGTTTATTACAAGATTCGGGCTTCCAAACACAGTGGATGGCTTTCGGTTTTGATTTTGTGGAGACTTCGGAGGGCTTTATAAGAGTGTCTACTTGGAAATGAGGCTTTTTAGGGACCCATTTACCAGTGATTTTGCTCGTTCTCATGGATGAATATGTGTTTGTGAATGTCAAGTAAGAGTGGGTATCAGCTCTTCGAGTGAGTGATCCATGCTGAACATGGTGTGGTTTCTGTGTGGCTATTTGAGCCCGCAGGCAAGCCTTAGGCACCCAAATTTGTCTTGATTGTGGGTCAGCCTTCATTTACTTCTTGGGTACCTAGATAGATTTTATTGTTGTAGAAGAATTTTTCAAAGACTTCTTATTAGTGTCCTTCCGTTGATCAATAGTAGAACGTTTGGTTGGTGGTTGTAACTTGACTGCAATAGGATGCTCGCCTTTCCATACCCATACTTGTTTCGATGGTTGAGACACCTTGCCCCAAACTTTCCCTTTGCATTGGGCATGGGTCTTCTGCTTGTTCTGCGTTTGGTACTCGTTTGGTTGTCGTATCTCCACTAGCACCTTAACTGTCATAACAACATCTTGGATGTAGAGGGAAAGTTCCACGTTACCCATGCAAGGGGTTTCCACACCTCCCAATCCTATGAGTTATGCTTCTACAGGATTGACACTTAAGTTCAATTCTTGATAGTAAGAATTTTTAACAGCACTAGTGGCTGCACCTGAGTCAATCAAGGCCCGTACAGTCCTTGCACTATTTCCTTCTCCTATGTCTAAAGTCACAAAAGTACATCGGTCAATTATTCGATGGGAACTTACACGTGAGACTTCACACATAGCCATATGATATCCTGGAGCTGCATACACCTCTCTCCTAGGCTGATCTCTACCTTGTCTTCTCAATTTCATCCTTTGGATGTGTTCCAATGCTTCTGCATGTGCTTCTTCGCGATTTCACTTTTCCTCTTCTTTACGTTTCTTTGGAGT
The DNA here is from genome assembly GCA_020310875.1 of Ceratopteris richardii. Taxonomy (NCBI): domain Eukaryota; kingdom Viridiplantae; phylum Streptophyta; class Polypodiopsida; order Polypodiales; family Pteridaceae; genus Ceratopteris; species Ceratopteris richardii. The sequence goes on from CM035415.1 coordinate 106,366,888, forward strand.
ATTGAGTGGATTTAACATCTCCTCCTTGAGGGGTTCTCGATATAGTTTGGCTCTGCATCTGCTAATGTAACTAGGGAGAACATCACCTTCTAGTGTAGTTAATTGAACTCCTCCACTTGTTGAGATTCTATTTATGATCATGGGCCCATAGCCTCTCTTCTCTAATTTCCGTGCATGTTGCTTCAAAGTGTAGAGTAGGACTAGGTCTTCTGCTTTCAAGCCATTATCCTTCACATGTGCGTCAAAATATGCTTCCTTTCTTTTCTTGGCTGCGTAAATTCTTGCTGCAGCTCTTAATCTTGTTTCACCTAATCGTTCAAGGTCAAAGATTCTAGAGGAGAGCTCATGGCCTTTCCAATCATTCTCCTCTGCTACTCTCAATGTAGGTATCAAGAAGTCCACTGGTAGTAGAGCATTTTGGCCGAATACCATCTGAAAGGGTGTGGCTTGGAGTACCATTTTATAGGCAACTCTATATGCCCAAACAACATGGTGTAGCCATTTTTCCCAATCAAAGCATTTATTATTCACTTATTTTGTCAATACATTGCATAGAATCTTATTTGTGCTCTGAGCCTGGCCATTAGCTTGTGGATGATAAGGGGCAGACTTCTTCTATATCACTAAGAATTCTTGAAGAAGATTTTCAATGACTTCATTCAAGAAGTGAGTGACCCTATCACTTACTAGCTCTATAGGTAGCCCGTATTTTGTGAACACATTCTCAAATAAGAGCTTTGCTCTTGTTTGAGCATCGTTCTTCGTTGTGGCTTTCACTTCGACTCATTTAAATAGATAGTTTGTGGCTACAATGATGTATTGAGCATCTAAACTCTTAGATGGCGGATTAACAGGACCTACAAAGTCTATTCCCCACTTAGAGAATGCACGGCTACCCATCATAGGTTTCAATGGCATCTCATCCTTGCGTATAGGATATTGAGTTCACTGACAAACCTCACACCTCTTCACATAGGTCTATGCATCCATGTGAAGGGTTGGCCACCAAAGACGTGCAAATAGTATTGCCTTGATCACTCCATCTAGTCCAAAATGTCCTTCTGCTACACCTTGGTGAGTAGTTTCCAAGATCTTAAGATATTCACTCTCATGAACACATAGTCTGAGGTAACCATCTTTACGAGGCTTGTATAACTTATCTCCAATGAGTGAGTATTCTAGGGCTTCTTTTTCTAAACTTCTTTGCCTAGCCAAAGTCATCTCTTGAGGGAATGTTTTCGTCCTCAGGAAGGCTACTAATGGTTTGCTCCAATGTGGCACTAAAGACACCCGATAAAGGGTGGCATGCTCCACTGGTGGTTTAGTAAAGTAGATTGGGCATTCCTTGCACATCTTATGAACATCTTCTCCCATAGTTGGCCAGTGCACTCCGAGTCTCCATAGTGTATGTAAAGTTCTTTGCTTTGAGTAGTGTTGCTCTAATGCACCCACATGTGCTGATTGCAACCATTTTGCGTACTCATCCTCTTCCACGCAATATGCTAATATTCCTTGATCTGTATGCTTGTACATACTTCCTACCATGATATGGTACTTTTGGGCTTTTACTACCTCCCTATCTTGAGTGTTTATTACTGGGTGGTTAGGCACGTATGTCAATATTGCACTAATCGCTTAGCCCACTAAGGTACCACTTCCAAATTAAACAAGTAAGCATCCGGAAGATCATCTGATACTCGTTGTGGGGCCTCTGTGGATGTGAGCCTCAAGAGATGATCTGCTCTCAAGTGAGTCTTGCCTTTCCTCACCACTACCTCAAAGTCATATTCCATTAGTAAGAGGAACCATCTTACTAATCTACCTGTGTTGTATGGCTTGTTGACAAGATATAACAATGCTTGATGGTCAGTAAAAATTTAAACTTATTTTCAAGCAAATAGTGTCTAAACTGTTTAACCGCATATACCATACCTAATCCTTCTCATTCGGTGGTCGTATAGTTTCGTTCAGCTGCATTCAACTGTCTACTAGCATAGGCAATTGAAAGATCCATATTACCTTCACCCATAGGTTGTGCAAGTACACACCCAATAGCATAACTGGATGCATCCACATGAACATGAAAGGGTTTGATCCAATCGGAGGTAGTCAAGATTGGTGCAGAACACAATCTTCTCTTGAGCTCGTTGAAAGAGTTCTCACATTCATCAGTCCACTCGAAATTGGTCAAAAGTCCATACAGAAGCTTTGCAATGATGGCATACATGTGTATGAAATGTCAGTAATAACCACAATGCCCCATGAAAGCCTGCACTTCCTTGACATTTTTTGTCCTAGGTAGCTTTGCAATAGCTCTCACTTTCTCCTCATCCGTGGATATGCCATTCTTTGACACTATGTGTCCTAAAATCTTGCCTTGCCTGACCATGAAAACACACTTTTCTGGGTTCAGGCAGACTTGATATTCTCTAGATTTATCAAAGATTTGCGTCAGTTCAGGTATATGTGTCTCTCTAATGTTGGAATGAGCATAGAGATCATCAACATAGACTTCTAAATTCTTTCTCAGGAATCCTTTAAATTTCAAGTCCTTGTAGCTCCAAGCAAATACATCTGTGTATTCTCTTAGCAAGGCTATCAACTCGTACTCATCTTCCTCGGTGAGGTCATGTCCTATGTAAGTCCATCTTCCTTTGCCTTCTTCTATGGCTACAACTATTTCCTTGGTGGTTTCTTTATTATCATACGCCTCTCCTGTTTGCGCATTGCATTTAGGCATTCTTATCATGACTCTCCTATCATCTGTCTCATATTTTTTGAAGTTTTTTGGGACCTCAAACAAGGATTCTTCATCCTCAGGTGTGACTTCTCTCTTCTTTATTTTCTTTCCTTCACTCTTGGCAGCCACTTGTGTGGTTCACCTCACATCATTCGTAAGTGCTTCATGTCTCTAAGGTGAACTTCTACTTCATAGAAATATTCCTCCTCTAATGCAAAAGGTGGGTCCATAATGATTGAATCTAGATCGGAGTCACTTGCATCCTTGAATGCATCAGTGCTAGGTTCGCATTCTTCAAGAACCGAATCACCCATGATTGGCTCTATTGTGAAGACTGAAATGTCATAGCCATCCTCATCAAAGTGGGGTGTCCATTTTTCTTCATTGATGGCTACGTCAATTGTTGCTAGAACTTCCGCCCAACCATGAGGTTCAAACTCTTCGTCAAGGAACACTACAAGTGCATAGGCTGGATCTTGAACTCATCTATAGATGTCTTTTGCACCTACCTCTCTCGCTTTTTCCCTCTTCTCTTCTTCTACTCCTACTTTACACATCCACAAGTGAGTGTCGTCATGCATCCATGAGGATCCTGATCCTATGGAATGCACTGACTCAGTATCATCTTCAGCTCTATGGATGGGATTCCATTAGATAGGGGGCACATCTCTATGAGAGTAATCTTTGAGATTGACTTTGTTCGTAACACCTAAGTGTTGCAAATACAAGGAATTGGTTCCCCAATCCTATACCACTTGAAGTGCCGCATAAATGGTCTTCCCAAAATCATCTCATAGGCCTGGTTTTGCTAAAGTCACATATAGCAAAAGTATGCTTGAACTCAACACCACATGTAGTGAGAGTGATTCCTTCTAGTAGTCCTAAGGTTCTTCTATGTGACCATCGGCCATCTGCAATTTCATTCTCGTTGGCCCGAGTGCTAGCTTGCCCCAAAACTTCCATAGGGAAGTGGTAGCAATTGCAACTCCTGCGCTTGAGTCCAAAATTGCCTTGGTAGTGTACCCTTGATCGATAATGGGAAGATAGGTGTTTCCTTCCTCTCCTGCACTCATGTCTCCTATTTTGTCAAAGGGTATTTCTGGCACTGTTTTGTGAGATCCTACATGGGTACGAAGTTTTGTTATTTCATGCACTTGATTGGCTACATGTTTCCATAGTTCTAGCCTAACCTTGCGTAGCTCTTCTAAAGTGAGATTGCACTCCACTTTAGTGTTTTCACTACCCCTGTGTTCCTAGGTATGACTGAATCTTCGTTTCTTATCATGACCCTGGGTGCTCTCATATATGTAGACTTTGCTTCCCATGGGCCTGTGAAATGGGGCAATTCCTGTAAGGAATTAGACTCAACGTCTAGTCTCTCATGAGATTGAGTACTCTCCTGCTCCTCATAAATGGAAGGAATGTCTTGTGGGAATTTATCATGTGTGTCATCCACAAGTTCAATGGGAGGGGGAACTTCACTCTCTTTAGCCCATTTCTCTTCTTGAATCTCTCATAGGAATTTTGGTGAGTACCGATTCATAGAAGAAGAGGTATGTGGTTATGTGGAGTTAGGCACATGAGCTTCCTAGACAGGAAGGCTTATCCTTTCACTTGCCTTCTCCTTTCTTTGAGAGGCAGGGTCCTTTTTTGATTGTGCGATTAGCCTCTCCAATCTTTCTAGCAGTCCATCGAAGTGCAACTACGTCTTAGCTGAGCTCGAGAAGTTAAAGAGGCAACTGGCTTCAAACATGGTTTGAGCCAATTCCACCATCTTAGCACAAATTTTAGTTCGTTCAAGCTCTAGTTTGGCTCTAGGGTAACACTTTTCATGATCCGTTACGTTTGGCCCTTCTTGGATTCTCGCCTGATATGCCTTAATCATTATGTTTAGGTCCTCGGGAGTGGGATCCGCTAAGATTGATCCGACTCTAGGGGGTGGTGGAATTGTATGAGGTGGGATGGAAGGTGGTGGATTAGGTGGTGATAGGAATGGTGGTGGTGGGGTAGTGTGAGAGGGAGTTTGAGATGTGAGTTCAATTATCTTGGCTCTCGTTTCTCTTAGGCTTTCCTCAAGTTCACTCATTTTCTTCGCCCATTGCCTTTTCATTCTTTCGCGGTTATCCTTCCATGCTCTAGTCCTCTTCTTAGCTATGCTCTTAGTTTCACGAACCTGGGAACTCTTTTCTTGGCCTAATCCTTGGTTTTGCTGCAAATCTTGGGCTCTAGTGACCACTTGCACTCGTGGAGTGGATGTTACACTTCCCGTAGAGTCTACAACTAACCTAATAACATTTATAGGAGTGATTCTTGGTGTACTGTTAGGGTTCTTAGGGAAGTCTCGCAAGAGATGCTCTTTTCCACAATCGGGACAAAGACCTTGAATTGTCATTGATTGGGTTTGTGTAGGTGCAGGCATAGGGCAATCACAAATGAGGTGATCTCCCTGACATTGGTTGCATGGTCCTCTAAGAAATGGGTCTTACCTGTCTAGGTTGAGGTCTAGGGTTAGGGTTTGCATACATAACATTAGCATAGTCAGGATCCCAACTAGGTTCACTAGGGTCTTCATAATAATAGGACTCATTATGCTCAGGTGACTGCATGTAGTAAGCTTGTGGGCTGTTAATGTGACTAGAGTCAAAACTATGATCACTAGGGTTGCTTTCTGAAAGCAATGGTGTTACTAGCACTATGTCTCTATTCAGATTTTCTTCTGCTCGTGCATACTTCACTAGGATCACATTGGCTAGAGTAGGGGGTTGCTGTGCTAGAATTGGTTGAGGTCTCTAGTGTCCTTGATAGGGTGGCTGATAGGGTTGGTGGGGCCTATCAGATGGTCAAGTTCCTTGGTGACCATAAGAGACATTAGATCTTGGTTGGGGAAAAAAAAATTCACTCTTCCAAGTGTATGCAAGCTTACCATGTTCTGTGACCACAAACATCCTCTCTCTCAAGTATTGTCTAAATATATCACTTTGCCTGGGCTATCAAGATCTTTGAACTCATAGATCGTGATCGTTCCTACCTCATTTGGCTGATCAGGCTTATACCTCCAAAAGGCTTCATCAATTTCTCGGTTTAAGAGAAGGTCTATGCTCTTATTGTCTTGGGGAACCCACTCGAGATTGAGGATTATCGTTAGAACTGATTTACCTCCAGGGGTTCTAGGCTCTCTTTCTATGTTCCCTTGCTCTATGTCACCTATGTCCATTTTTGAGATCACATTACCAAATTCTTCTGTCCTATCTGGGTGATTGGTGACTACGTACATGGTTCCTCCTTTGTCCAGGTATGCACCATTTTCAGACTTCACTGCTGGATGTTCGAGTCCAATGGGTTGCTCAGGGTTTTTAATTTGGACCACAACTCTTCTTAGGCCATCCTCATAGATGCAAGCACCTAATTGGTTGGTCCTAAGATATTCTAGTTGTGTCTTGTACGGGCCTTCGACCTTCTGTAAGTAGGCCATGCCTGAACTTCCTATGGGTCTCTCAATTCCATGAGACATCTCTAAATCACTAGTTTCAAAGCTAGGGTAGTGTGAATAATTGCTCAACTGCTGGGCCCAAGACCTAGGAGTGTGATTGACACTAGCCTCTGAAGAGCTAAGACTTTGTCTATCTCTCCGTAGATGTCGTCTTGATCTCATGTTCATATGTCTGAGTAAACAATCCCTATTTCTACCCAAAGTACAACCTCGTTGCAGATCCATTTGTATCAGTTACTTTGTTCTTTTTTAGTTGATTATCATGTTTATGCTCTTGTCTCTATCACATCGTCAGAATATTTGAGTGATTTTCCGCACTTTAAGTTGATCGTACCACGTTAAGTTTTCGGAATTTTTTAGTTTTAATTAGTGATTTGGAATGTGCTCCTCATGTCTTTCATAGTGGTGCACTTTGTTTTACCAAAGGCTCAAATTTTCTGTCAATCGCGATCGATAGAGGTCCACATCACAGAGATAGTGTAGAGCTTTTTCGTACTTGCGTAGACTTCTGGAGATGATGCCATAGCAAAAACTTGTAAGAACACTCAAGAAACATGCAAAAACAGTGCACACAAATCGCTCTCTCGCTCTCTCTCTCACAAGTGAAATGAGGGAAATGGAAGGGGGAAGGTGATATGACCAAAAAACTGAAATGTCCATGATGATGGAGATGGGGGTGGGAGATGGTGATCAGGATGATGATGGTGATGATGGTGGTAAAGTAAGAAAGAGAAAAATAAGGGAAAGTAAAGAAATTACCTACAATGTGAACATCACAACTCTATGTCTTACCATCACACGCTCGTCCTCAAAGCTCGATCCCCGACAACGGTGCCAAAATTCGGTGTAGCTCATTGATGAGTAGCACCTCCTTTAATGTCAATACGGGAAGACATGAGGATGGTATGAAGACCTCGAACAAGTGATGGCACAAGTGTGTGAGTGAGAAGCACACTGACATGCACACACATACACACATGCACAGACAAGGCAAGAACAAAGAGAGAGAGACAATGGAGTAACTTCTATTGCAAAAGAGTTCTCATACAAGCTCAGATCTACAACAAGCTAACCTAAAAAATGAGCTCTCTAGCTCTTTTTATAGTTTTTGACTAGCTTTGGTCCTGTCCAGACCTAGTGTCCAAACTAGTTAAGAATTAGGTTCCTAGTCTATTTTGGTGGCTCAAACGAGCTCTAAAAATTATGAAAATTGGTAGGTAAATACTAATAATACTCCTCAAACTGAGGGACTCCTCGGCTTGTACAAAATGGAGTAGGAATAATAAAAAATCATATTTACGATGGTATGGAGTGACTAAAATCACTATTTGGGAAATATTAATTCATGAAAAATGATAGGCCTATTTGCTAGATCTCCGTTGAGTACTTTGCCTACTTGGCCCTTCTCTTTGCTCTGATTCTCTTCGTTGGCTTCCTTGTCTTGAAATGCCTTGACTAGTGCCAACAACAACCCTAAAAGACTTCCCACATTCCTCACAGTCTTAGGAATCTACCAATCAACTATTGTTTTTACTTTTTACTCTTCTTTCCATACAATTGATGTTCTCTAAGAGTTTGCAAAGTCTTCTTGAGATTAACTGCATGCTCATGATCATCTTTAGTGTATACAAATATATAATCAAGAAATACTAAGATGAATTAATCTAGGTAATAATGAAAAACATTGTTCATCAAGCACATGAATGTGCCAAGAGCATTTGTTAATCCAAAAGGTTAAACCGTAAACTCGTAGTGACCATATCGTGTTCAAAAAGCTATCTTGGGAATATCCTCTATTTTGATCCTAAATTTTTGATATCTAGATCTTAACTCAATCTTAGTGAATACAATTGCTCCAATTAATTGACCTAATGAGTCATCTATGTGAGGGAGTGGATACTTATCTTTAGTTTTCTTTTTATTGAACCCCCTACACTCAATGCATAATCTATAAGAGTCTTCTTTATTCTTCTAAAATAATACAGGTGCACCCTAAGGTGAGATACTCAGGCTTATTGAGACTTTCTTAAAAAGATCATCTAATTAAGCTCCGTTAATACAATGATGTTAAATCTATAGGGTGCTCTAGAATATGGTTCACTCCCCGGATATAGGTCAATGGCATGCTCAATATGCCTAGGTGAAGGTATACCAGGAAATTTTTCTAGAAATACATCGGCATATTCTTTCAAAAGATGTTCTACATAATGTGGAATACTTTCATCATTATCTTCCTCATGCAGATTGTTCACACACTACAAATGTTTTACAGCCATCACCTATACCAATAATTATCTGCATAACAAAAATAAGAATAGGTTTAGGATTATATGCATCTAGCCTCAAAGTGATTGTTTTTTGTTCACAATCAATTGTTGTAGAATTTTGAACTAACTTATCCATGCCTATGATTGCATCACTTTGTTTCATCTCAATCACATGAAAACATCCAAAAAAAGACTTAAGAAAAAGTAAATGAAAAGTTTTTGGTACACCCTTTTGTATAGTGCATTCATCCATTGGCAATCTCTACAAGTCTAATTATCTACATATTTAGAGGTATCCCCAAATTTTGTACCAATTTGAAAGATAGAAAACAATGTGTACTACCTGAATTGATTAGAAATATGATTTTATGCCTAGAAAACATACCCAAAAGTGTAATTAAAGAGGCCTTTGGGAAAGAATTAGCCACCATACAACATAAAGTAGAGTTCATGTACTTACCTCTGTCATCTGCTTTCTCATTAATCATTGTACCTTCCTCAATGATGCTTATTGCCTTTGATTGTGTGGGCTGAAAAATTGCATTATTCGGGCACTCATATGTCCCATACCCTTTCTCCCCGCAACGAAAACATAGACCAAGTCTTTTTTCCCTCTAAATAAAATCAAGGTCTTGTTGTCAATGGATTGGTTGACACCACCTTTGATTTTCCACCTGAGCAGGATTATTACCTTGGTTATGAGAAGATGGGTTCTTCCTTGAATTTCTCATGTTCATTGCAATAGGACTCTATGGCCTATGTCGTGTCGCAATGAATTTGCTTCTATTCACCTTTTGCAAATTGAACTTCTCCATCTTCTCAAAATTCTTGGCCATCACAACAACGTCGAGATAACATCGAGATTCCTTGACATGATAAATAAGTTCCTGACAAGCCCTTCAATAAATTCACTCTTGAGAGTGCCACCACTAACCTCCAATGCATATTTTTAAGGACAAAGGAACTTCTCTTTGTACTCATCAAGAGAAAAGCTATGCTTGTCACTTTCGTGTTGTTTAAAATTACTTGCTAGAGAGAATTTGAACAACCATATGAAAGGTTGAGCTCTCTGCATGAAGAAAACTTATAATGTATGAAAATTCATTTTAGAAAAAGTTAACCCAAGATTCAGTTATGTTGAGAAAGTGGTTGCGGACAGAGGAGAGTTAGATGTGAGAGAGGGGAAAGAGTTCTTTGATCGTCATGGAATTCGATTGTCTCTCACTACTACCTATAACCCTAAGGAAAATGGAAAGACCGTGAGAGGTCACCCTTCCATCATGCAAGTGATCTCTAAGGCCTATAGTGATGACATAAAGTAGTGGCCTAGATTTCTTTCATTTGCATTATGGGCAGATAGGATGATGTATACTCATTTTAGAGGGTTCTATCTGTTGAATTGATGTACAGTCAAAAGGCAATCTTCCCCATCTAGACTTAGATATTGACATGGGTGATGTTCCAAAGGAATGATGGAATCATGGGAGAAGAATTTTTATCATTAAGAATTAAGCAATTAGAGCAAGGAAATGAAAAATTAATAGAAGCAGTCTAGAAGATAAAAGAACATAGGTTGAAAAACAAGAATTATTTTAACAAAATACATGGTCTTACACCACATAGAATCGAGATAGATGATTGGTTGTTGGTGTATGATAGTACATTTAACACTTAGTATGACATTAGGAAGAAATTGACTATATGATGGTTTGGACCATATGTAGTGATGTTAGTGTTTGAAAATGGAACGTACGCGGTTCATAAACTTGACGGTACTACTTTGAGATCATTGATTGTAGGAAAGAGAATAAAGTGGTTTGAGAAACAAATGATGCAAAATAGACGATTGATTAGGAATTACTTGAGGATGCTAATGATGCAGATGCTAGTGTTGATTAAGAAGAATAAATTAGGAAATTGAAGAAACATTGGATCAAACAAATAATGAATATGAACTAAAATGATGAGGTGAAATGTTTCCAATTTAAAGTCTGTTTTCTTTGAAAAAACATATGCATTTCAATTTTGTGTGTGATAAAGATCTGTACAAGTTTAGGAAAATCAAGTAGGATCAAGCTAGCAAATATCTTTAATCGTTTTGCATGAAGCATGCATGACCAAAAATGACATGAATAGAATGAGTTAGTAGACTACAGATTTTTGGGAATGAAAACTTGGGAATGTGATGGCATACTTAAACTGAGTGTGTGTATATGCTCATAGATTTGAATGCTTTGTGAATGGGATTCTTCGGATCCTAATATTTATTTCTTATCAGATCCTATCTTGAGATAGATCATGATTCAGGGAAAACCTTCATATTGAAACCCGTAGTATATGTATGTGCATGTGTTCTTAGTGCACTACGAGGGGTTAGTAGGTGAGTGAAACAACCTTGGTTAGGTAATCAAGGCCATGAGCTGATGCTAGTTTCATCATAGTCAAGACCTATATGTTATCATCTGCATGCATGGGTTGGTAGACGTGTGGAGTCACTCTAGCCGGGTGGCCAAAGTCACGAGCTAACATTGATTTCATGTAAGGTTGATGTTGTGGGTCGTGTGCTATGTCGGGTTGGTAGACATGTGGAGTAAACTTGGCAGGGTGAAGAAGTCCATGAGTCGCACCGGATTTTGTCATGAAAATAAAGATATAAAGAAAAAGTATTGAGCTATGATGAAATGTAAAAAAAAAGAATTTGAAAAAGAAAAGGAAAAAAGTAAAGAAAAGAAAAACATCTGATGGAGAGTTGGACGGTAGGAGATAAAGAAGGGAATCAAAGCATATTTCTACTAACTAAGTTAGTAGAGCTTAGTATATGCTAGTACTAAGGATAAGTTGTTGGATCTCAATGAGTTGATCGAATGAAAGATCTACAAATCCTATGGTTTATTCATATGATTGGTTGACTGATTGTGAAAGCACATTCATAGTAAAATGTCTGTGAAACTTGTATCTTCTTTGTTTTGTAAATTTTGTACTAATCTTTATGAAGTTGCATGACATCACGTTTTAATTTTTCAAAAGACAAAAACAATAATTAAAAAGAGTTTTCAAAAGAATCATGATACGCTTTGGTTGGATTTTGTAGGTTGGTCCATCAGGATGATGTGCAAGCTGAGTGGGGGAGGGAGAGAGAGATGTTCATATATTTAGGTAGTGATGCGTGTGAACACTCTAGGATTACCAGGGCACCTTTTTCCCTCTTTAGGAGGTTTTTTTCCCTGGCTTGCATATACGCCTATTGCCATAACACGCTACTTATCTTTGTACATTCTAGTGGTAGTACATTCTGTATTGTGTGTTGTTATCCAAGCTTCTTCTTCTTCCTTGTGCTATTCGTGTGCTTCCACAGACATCTAACTCCAATAATTGGTATCAGAGCAGGTCACCACTTCATCTTGGGCATCATCATCATCTCTCTGGTTGCATTCTCAAAATCACATGAAATTTGGTGAGCCTACTCAAGGTGTTTCAAAGATGAAAACAGCTTCGCTTTTGTAGTGTCAAAATGACAATCTGAGCTCGTTTTGGTCGTCGAATGCACTATCGGAGTGCTTATGTAGACTATTTTTTCTTTTTGTGCCAAAGATATATACAAGTTTTGATTCACCAATGTAAGCATCTCAAAGTATGCTACATGTTTAGTAGAATTCATCTCGATAGTTCCATTCAACTTTTTAAGAAACAATCAATTTTCTGCATCAAGGTAATTTTGTCATCGACCATGGCTGGAAGTAGTGATGTATTCCGTATGTTGGTTGTGAGGATAAGTTGGATGGTAGCAACTACTTGATATGGGCTTATATAATGCCACATGTAATTGTTGCAAAAGGACTGTGGAATATTATGCACGGTGTTGAAAGACATCCTGTTACACCTACAAATACAGGTACTACAGATATAGGTGCTAGAGCTGATGGAGATAGTGTTGAAAATGATGATATTTTGTAGATTCCTGTTTGTGTTACGGTTTTTGCTGCATGTACTATGGAGCAAATTTGTTGGGATGGCAGAAATGCTCAAGCACATGTAGTGATAGCTTTGTCTATCAAATGTGCCATTATTCCTCACATTTGCTCTTGCAGAACAACCAAGGATGCTTGCGATACACTTACCACATTGTACCAGGCTAGGAATGAGGCTCATGTTGCTTACCACCGAAATCAGTTGGAGAGTGAGCACATGAATGAAGGTGATGCTATGGAAAATTTTCTAACAAAGATGAAGGATTTGAAAGAACAAATGATTTTTGCTAATGAAGTTATACAGATAGCTCACTTGTGCAGACCGTTTTGAATGGCCTTCCTGATTTATATCCGAGTTTTGCTTCTACTCTTCATTTGATGATGAAAGACAATCCAAATGCCTTGTCATTTGAGGAGTTATTCTCTATTTTGTTGCAGGACAAAAATTCTAGACAGAACATGTCTATTATGCATGATAAAGAATTGTCCAAGTCTGGATGCTAAAGAGGCAAACAAGAAAGAGGCTAGAATTGATGACAATGTAGAGTTCATGATCTGTCAAATCGTGATATCATTATTGCTTCTGGCATTTTATGTCGTGGGTTGTATAATCTCATAGACTATGAAATATCTGTGAATGATTTAGCATGTGCAGTACATGATTCTCAAGCTATGTTAGATGCAAAGCTTTGGCATGCATGCATTGGTCATCTGAATTTTGCTAGTCACCTATGCCTATAGAAATTTTATATGGTGTCTTGTTCGCCCAACCTTGAGGCACCCAAAAAACATGTCTGTGAAGGTTGTGTTTTGGGAAAAGTTTTGCATTTCTCCTTTCCATAAGATGGTTAATTTCGGGCATAGTGATGTCTGTGGTCCTATGCAAACACCTTCTTTTGGAAACTATCTTTATGTTGTGACTTTCATTGATGATTTTTTCTAGGAATGCATCGGTATATCCACTCAAAGCAAAGTCGGAAGTGTTTATGTGCTTCACACAATTTTTGGTTTTGGTTAAAAATCTATCAGCATATAAAATGGGCACCCTCTGTTGTGATCGAAGGGGGGGTTATATGTCTTCTGATTTTAATGCATTTTTGGCTGAACGTGGGATAAAACATCAATGTACAATGCCTTATACACATCAATAGAATGGACTTGTTGAATGGAAGAATAGATCACTAATGTAGATGGCAAGGTGTATGGTCAAGAGCGAGGCCTTGCCACATAGTTTCTGGCTTAAGGTTGTTATGTATGCGACTTATGTACTAAATAGGTGTCCCACTAAATCACTACAAACTATCACTCCATATGAGGCTTGGCATGATCGCAAGCCATCTATTTCTCATCTACGTGTTTTTGGTTGTTTGGCATATGCATTAGTGCCTGAACAACATCGCAAACAATTGGATGATAAAGCAATAAAATGCATTTTTGTTGGGTGTAGTTTTGAGATTAAAGGTTATATTTTGTATCATCCACAAAATAAATGCATTTTGGTAAGCCATGATGTTGTTTTTGTGGAAGATTCTATTCAGCCATTGCTTTCATGTACTAAGGAGACATCTGTTAGCTCCAAAGACATTTATGATACTTTGCTGCCTCTTTTTCCAAGTGGACAATCTAGTGTTGGTCCTAATGAGGCAACATCTCAGCCTTTGTAGGTTTTGTGTGATGATGCAGATCATTCAATTTTCGATGTAGATTTACATGATGCACTTGTTGATGAGAGAGATGATATTGAGAAGGATAAGACTATGCCAAAATGGTTGGTGTAAAGTTTGTGTGACAACAAATAAGATGCACCTCTTCCATATCGTACTTGGTCAGGCTCTCATTGTGCCTCTTTTGCATAAGATTGCTATGCTATGGCTGCCTCTAGTCTTTGTGATGAGACAAAACCTATTTCGTTTGATGAAGCACAAAATTATGAATATTGGGTGGCTTCAATGCAATTTGAATATGATGCTATCATGCAAAATGGTACCTGGTCTTTATGTGACTTGCCTTAGGGCAAGGAGACCATTGGCACTAAGTGGGTATACAAACTGAAGCGTAAACCTGATAGAACATTTGACACGTATAAGGCTAGGCTTTTTGCAAAGGGCTATGCACAAGAAAGAGGCATTGATTTTGGTGAAACCTTTGCACCTACTTGTCAAATGACTTCTGTTCATAGCATCTGTGCACTTGCAAGTCATCATTGTTGGAATGTACATCCATTTGACATTAGAACAAGATTTTTGAATGGTGACTCGCATGAAGAAGTGTATGTTTTTCAGTCCCGTGGCTTTGGGAAAAAATGTTATGAAAACCAAGTGTGTAGGCTAAAGATGGAATTATATGGTTTAAAGCAAGCACCACATGCTTGGTATGAGAAGATATATGCCTATCTGATTGCACATGGTTTTTAGAATAGTCCAACTGAAAGCACCTTGTATGTTAAGTGTGCTAATGATGTGCTTCTGGTGACTCTCGCATATGTTGATGACATGCTGCTCACTCGTCCTCATGACATGCATGTTGTTGTTTTTAAGGCTTATTTGCATGCCTCGTTTGAGATTTCTCATTTGGGGCATTTGCATCACTTTGGGCATTCAATTTATGCAAGTTGATGGTGGAATGGCTTTGTGTCAAATGAAATATATTGACACATTATTGTAGCATTTTGGCTTTGAGGACTGTAAGCCTACTGCAACTCCTATGGAGATAGGCTTATGATTGAGTCTTCATGATGTTGAAGATGCATTTGATGTTGTTCTCTATTAGCAGATTGTTGGATGCTTGATTTACTTATGCATTACTTAGCCCGATATTCAGTTTGTTGTCTCATAGATGAGTAGTTTTACGCATTGCCTAGGTCTCAAGCATTGGCAGTGGTTAAGTGCATCTTTCACTACTTGAGTGGTACACGGCTACTTGGATTGTTTTATCCCAAGGGGGGATCACTACCGCCAGATTTGCATGCTTTTTCTGACAATGATTGGGCTAGTTGCTATGACACTCATGTGTCCAGTAGTGGTTTTTGCTTCATGCTTGGTAGCTCATTCATATCTTGGTTGAGAAAGAGGCAGCCTACTCTGGCCACTTCCAGTTGTGAGGCTTATTATAGGACAGCTTTCACAATGAGCGTTGAGTGTGTGTGGCTGAGATGCCTTATGGCTAATTTGGGTGTTGATCAATCTTCTATCATCACCATCTTCACTGAGAGTCAGAGCACATTGTGAGTTGCAAGTGTTCCATGCTCGCACGAAGCACATTGACGTGCATTATCATTATGTCAGGGAGAGGTTCTCTACTAGAGAGATCAGCTTGGCATATGTGCCCATGTAGGAGAACATTGTAGACGTTTTCATGAAGGCTCTGCCTAGGAAGAAGTTTGAAGCTTTCCGCAAAGCTTTGGGTCTACTTCCTTTTCTGGAGTGATTTCCACATAGCTTGGAACTTCCTTATACATGAGTTTCAGCACCTTGTTCACCACATCACTCCTAAGGGGGGATTTGTTGATATATATTTAGGTAGTGATGTGTGTGAGCACTCTAGGACCGCTGGGGTACTTTTTGCCCTCTTTAGAAGGTTTTTTCCCCCAGCTTGTATACACGCCTATTGCCCTAATGGGCTACTTATGTTTGTACATTCTAGTGGTAATACATTTAGTATTGTGTGTTGTGCTCTAAGCTCCTTCTTCTTCCTTGTGTTCTTCGCATGCTTCCCTAGACATCTAAATCCAACAAGAGAGAGAGAGGGGGAAATGCACCGAGCTTAGTGGATTAAGTGTTTCTTGGATCATGCTGTGATGGAGAGGTCCATGGATGGTGCAAGAAGCACTATGAGACAAGAACGGACATGAAGCAAAAGAAGCTTAGATCATGCAACGATGGGGAAGGCTGTGAAAGCCATGGAAAGAGAGAGAAAAGCACTAGGTAGCTCCGACACAGAGTAGTGATGGCAACGGTGCCGACGAGTAGGAAGAGGTCCGAGGGAGTAGGCTTCGGCTGAACCTCCATTAAAAAAAAAAGAAAGAGGTCCGAGAGAGAGAGAGAGAGAGAGAGAGAGAGAGAGAGAGAGGGAAAGGAAATGCATAGAGTTCAGTGGATTTAGTGTTGCTTGGATCGGGCACTGATGGAGAGGTCGGTGGATGCTGCAAGAAGCGCTATGAGACAAGAACGGAGATGAAGCAGAAGAAGCTTGGACCATGCAACGATGTTGAAGGCTGTGAAAGCCACGGGGAGAGAGAGAGAGAGAGAGAGAGAGAGAGAGAGAGAGAGAGAGAGAGAGAGAGAGAGAGAGAGAGAAGCATTGGGTAGCTCTGACACTGACTACTGATGGCGACACTAGTAGACTCAAAAGGAACAAGATGTAGAGAGAGAGAGAGAGGAAATGCATAGAGCTCAGTGGATTTAGTGTTGCTTGGATCGTGCACTGATGGAGAGGTCGGTGGATGGTGCAAGAAGCGCTATGAGACAAGAACGGAGATGAAGCAGAAGAAGCTTGGATCATGCAACGATGTTGAAGGCTGTAAAAGATACGGAGAGAGAGAGAGAGAGAGAGAGAGAGAGAGAGAGAGAGAGAGAGAGAGAGAGAGAGAAGCATTGGGTAGCTCTGACACAGAGTAGTGATGGCGACACTAGTATGCTCAAAAGGAACGAGAGAGAGAGAGAGAGAGAGAGAGAGAGAGAGAGAGAGAGAGAGAGAGAGAGAGAGAGAGAGAGAGAAGGACGATCATGGATGGTAGTGGACGAAGCTGAGGCGTTGTGGTGACGGATGAAGCGTAGTAGAGTTCTATGTAGATGAAAACAGAGAGAGAGAGAGAGAGAGAGAGAGAGAGAGAGAGAGAGAGAGAGAGAGAGAGATAAGTCGGTCTTGGGAATGAGTTTGGTCTGTGGATGTCTACAAGAAATAAAAAAGGAAACATATCAAATAAGTTTTATTTAGGATGCTCACCTGATAGTTTGGCAGATGCTTTACGACCGTATATGAATTAAGTATATTATATGAAGAAAAAACTCCTATTTAAGACAGGAAGTTGACATGAAGATTTCAAACAGAAAACTTATCTTGAATGCTTTTTGTCGATATCCTAAAGGTTCTACATGTTAGATTTCTTTAAGGTGATACAATATCCTAATTAAAGATGGCTCCGCGTATATGTTAGAATGGATCTCACAGATTCTCTCATATAGAATGACATTACTCCTAACAGGGTGATGTAAATCTTGAGAGCTAATTCACTTTCCTATGGCAGTGTTACTCGATTTCATGAGAAGGCTTTAGATGCCTCAAGAGCTGTATAAAACAATCAGTCTGAAGGGGAGGGATAATCTCATATCATGAAGTAAGAAGCCTATCATCTGTAGAAAGAAATGAAGAATTCCGAATCAAGAGTTAATTTGGCTAGAAAAATTTGCTCTACGCAAAACTCTTGCTCTCTAGTAAAAAGTCCCCATTATAGTTACAATTGTGATTACTACTCTCCCACCAAAGAAACTGTGTTGTTATACCATAAAAACAACGTGAAAATTTCATATATTTACAATGTTTAGCAAGTCTACCTAATGTCAATGAAGTTCCTTCAGGAGGTTTGATCACTTTCTGTTTGATGTGAACTGGTTCAAAGTAGTCACTTCTGGAAGAAATGCAATTCTAAGGCATGATAAAAGTGGTTTGCTTCAAGTAGAATCCACAAAGCTATGGATAGAATGTATTTGTACTTCCGGAACACATGAATAGGTTATCTTTATGCCACATTAAAACAAACTAGATTGGATATTTGTTTTACAAGTGTCGCCACGTAGTATCAAATTTTTGAGAACATATGTGTAGAAGAAATTCCGTCCATAGTGGACTCTCAAATTCATTTGGTAGTTGAGGAGGAAGAGATCATTGTCGAAGATGAAGAGGTCTTTGAAGAGAACCAGATACACAATGAAGTAACACACAAAATATATTGTACGACAATGGTGATCAAGAAGGAGGTAGCATACCAAGAGCTCTAGAAGTCACCAATGTAGAGATAGATATCCTCTCTACATTAGAGCTCCACGAGGCTACTAGAATAGAGGATTTTTGAAGCAAAGAATTATACTTAATAATTTATGTTTATTTCTTTTGCTACTTTTTTTTGGTACACTACTATTTTTCTAAATTACCATTATTATCATATGCTAATTATCTACATTTTTTATTGCAAAGCCGGATGGGAGATAGTCCTCTAGTCACTCTGCATTTCATGAGAGAGGATCAGTTCTAAGAGTTTATATCTCAAGCACCTCCCACTTACATGACCATTGTGTCATAGTACTAGATCGCTCACAATAGCACTCCCCCAGGCTCACTCTTGCTGGCCTCACTCCCGTTGGCCTCACTCTTATTGGCATCACTCCTATGGGTGGGGCTACTCCCACGAGAGGTACTCTTAGATTTATGACTCCACCATGATTGCCTTCTCAGCCATCTGCTAGTGGATTTAGTAGTCCATGTATGCATTTGACACCTCTACGTGATATTAGTGCTGGCCCCTCTCATCAGTCAAGTTCATGTTATGGAGGAGGCGGTTCAAAACGTATATCTATCGGTGGGTCTGGAGGAGATGGATGTTATGAAAGCGGTGCCACGGACTTTATCTCTCCCATTTCTACTCCTAGAGCGAGTACTTCAAATGTAGGTATGCCACGTAGAACACCACATACACCTCAGGATGCTCATGAACATGACTAATCTAAGGTGTGTCATATATGTTATGGAGCTCTAGTGATGGTTGCAATCTAAATGTCCATGTGTTAGTGCATACGATAAGTTGTCTTGATACAGTTTAGACATTTTGTCATGTTGAAATGGAGTGAATATGATAAACATCGCAAGAACTATATCATAGAGTGAATCTATCAGAGTATCACCTAGCACTTGGGCATCCTATTATCAGCTCAGAGTGGATTCAACACATGACACATGTAGTGATGTTCCATCAATGATTAGAGGCTCGTGATGTTTTCAGATTAGGCTTATCAAAGCTTCTATGGTTAGACACTCAGGGGTGGGATATGATTCACGATGAGTTGTAGTAGACTCCTGACTAATATCATCATGAGCGAGATGCGTTGGCCACACATCTAGATACAGTCAGACTCTCATATTTGGGTAGTGGAGGATATGACACTATGCATCACAAAGTTGTAAGTATCATTTTGATTATTGAATTTTCTTGAGTTAACCACGTCATGTATGTTCATCTAATGTTTTGCATATTTTATATTGGAGTTGGAAGTGGGTCATCGTCCGACACAAACTGAGGAGGCTTATGGATAACATCATAGATTTGTTGCACTATTGGAGGACTTGGAGAACCTAGATGTAGTCATTTAATGTGAGCATCTATGATGAGGTGAGCTTAAAAAATTGGTTTGGTGTTTTTAGTTGTTGTTTATAAAAATCATGTCAATTTCTCTCATTTCACGAATGTGCTTTGTTGTAGGACTACAGATATAGATGTTTTGATCCCTCTTGGCATATGGCAATGGTGCAGGATAATTTTGTATTTGGGTAATATATGGCAGTGGCACACCATAATTTTGTATTCTCTTCGTACATGGCAGTGCTTTGCCACATTTTGTATTCGGCTCATGTATGTCAGTGGTTTGACACACTTTTGTACATGGTTCATTAATGGAATATATATCTCTTTCTACATGAATCATTTATGGAATATTTCTATTGTACATGGTTAATGGTTCATTCTGCTCATCTCTTTGGTGGCAAACATTGTTGTCATTCATCTAAACATGAGATCAGCAATCACTAGAGTACATATCACATGTACTCGGTTTCTTTTTCAGTAGAGTGTGTGTCTTTTGCTACACAAAAGCATGGTATTGTTGCTGCAACAAGAGACAACACATTCTACCCAAAAACAATTTTGCAGATGTGATCATACATATGGTGATGATATGAGTATCAATATGCCCAACAATGTATCGACACCTATACCACACTTTTGCCCAGTAGCTTATTGATGCATATATTGTCACCCATATTGACACTTATACCGTTGCTTTGGAGAAGATATGGATGCATATATCATCACCCATACCGATGCTTATACTGATGTTTTGGTACAGGCACACTTATCGATGCTTATACTAATGTCGGGGCAAAAATGGTTGCATGTATTTGCATGAGTATACCCCTGATATTTTGTAGTGTGTAACTTGAGGGTGAAGAATTACCTAAATTAATTCAAGATGGAAGAAATTCATTCACTGTGGATACCATATTTCATTCAGTTCATTTCAAATTCTTCGAGTCATTTTGGTTTGATTTAATACGCAACTAAAAGATCCCTTGCACTAGGACGGTGCAAAGACTTGATGTGGGGGTCTCTGGAGCAGAGGATTCTAAGCCTGCTTTGCCTTTCTATCTTATATAGCATCCACCAAAATATCGGGAGCATAAGGATTGGCATGCAATGAGTGGATTTGATGGTGGTTGAATCTAATTGAGAATGAAGCTACTAGATGAATGCTTCTCCTACACTCCACAACCCCACCACCCAAGGTGATTCAGTGAGGTAGTTATGTCTACAAATTGGCCATGCATTGCAATCACATGCCCAGAAGGAGGGCTTTTGAAATAGTCCCAAAATTAATATTGCACTTGCATGTATGCACAGAGTCATTCTATATCAGAGTTAGAGAATGTTTCCTCATCATCCTTTCGAGTATCCCATCACATAGAATGTTTCCTCATCATCCTTTCGAGTATCCCATCATGGAATGTGATGCTTTCTCTGTACGTCCAAGAAAGCCAGATGGATGGGGCATTCATGAAAATGATCTAACCTCAAGTGGTGTCATGGAATGCTATGCTGACAACTTATATTGATCTTGGTTATCATAAGAAGTCTTCGCTTTCATACACGCAAATACTAGAGAAGGTGTTACTCTTCATGAATGAACTACTATTATAGGTGTTCATGCACGCTAGAATTTTATGTCGGAAATCCATTGTTTTAATTGCAATATAGCTCATGGTTTCATTTGTGATGGTCATGTTGCCTAAACATCTTTCTTTCTTGCTTTCTCTCTCCCTCCTTGCAGCCTTTTATCTCTTCCCCTCTCTTATTCCTCGCATGTGACTCCCACTTGTCAGCCTTATCTCTCTCTCCCTCCCTACTTGTGCGTCTTGTAGCCAATGATGAGTGCCCATTTCGTTCTTTCTTTCTTTCTCTCTCTCTCTCTATCTCTCTCTCTCTCTCTCTCTCTCTCCTCATGCATCTTGCGGCCAATGATGAGTGCCTCTCTCTTTCTCTCTCCCTCCCCCCCTCTCTCTTTCTATGTGTGTGTCTTCCTCTCTCCCTCTCTCTTTGTGCCATTTTCTCTAGCCATCTCTCTCTGTGCCATTTTTTTCCAGAGTGCACCATTATGTCCTCGCCATGCCATTACTCTTGCGTGTAGGCCCACAAACTCGCAAGCCCGGAGACCCACAAGTCCACATACCTGCAAGCTTGTAGACCCGCAAGCCCATAAGCCCAAAGGCCCATTACTCCTCACACCCGATGTGGAGGTGATCGCAATCCGGGTGGATCGGGTCCGGTCGTGGCACACACAGGGTGTATGAAGCTAATGAATGTTGGAAGGTTTAAGGACGTGAAAGTGAAATTAATGTTGAGTAGGGAGAAGAGAGAGATGTTGAAATGATTATGGGAATGGGAATGTAGGAGTGCAAGTTAGATTGATGAACATGAATGATAAGAATGAAAGAGAACCATACAGACGAATCAAATTTGGAAGGAAGAATGGTCCATTGAAGGAGCTTCTTAAACACGTCCTAATTCCAATCCATATGCATAGTCTTCTTTGGATGATATGTATGCATGACGAGAATAGATGGAATCCTTACACATAAATTAGTTTCGAAAGGAAGAATGGTCCAATATTGAAGCTTCTTATACACTTTCAAAAACTAATCAATATGTATGGGTATGTATGGATTATATGCATGCAAGTGAATTATGATGATAGAGTTTAATCACAAGCTCATTGAAACATCCTCACTGGTTTAATGCAATCCTGCAGAGCCTTCTCACACATAGAAGAAAATAGAAGACATGTAAAAATACGTAAGAAACTGAGAGACAAGAGATAAGAGACAAGTGACAAGTGACATGAATTAAAAGGATTTGAATTAAGTTACATGTATAAGATCGTCGTGGTACGTCAAGCTAAGCAGTCTACTGATCAAAGGTGGTTCCAACCTTCAAACCATGACAGTTCAACTGAATGTCATACGTAAGAAGGTGAGTTCCACTTCATTGACCCTATGTGTGTCGAGGCTCGTAACGTCTAACTAAAGAAGTCTAAGACTCATTAAAACCAGCTCTAACTCACTCACATGCTCCACCGAGGGTGAGTCAAGATAGAGATGCTGGTTTCAAGAGCCTATCCTAGATTGGAGTTCTAACTTAAATTTGAAACTAGGTACTATATTCATACTAGCCCACGTTGGATCCTCACTCGCTCAACCGAGGCTGATCTTCTCAAGGAAACCGTAAGCTAGCATGAACCCTATGGATGCCTAACAATGATGCTCTAGGAGTTTGGAGGGGGGTTTATATAGTTTTTTGAATGAATTTGGGCCCTTGGATCTAGAGAAATCAACTCTCAACTCTAGGATCACTACTTTCGATTACAACCATTTGATTAATCAAATCAATGGCTTGGAATTGTTATTTTTATCAAATCTAGTGAAAAGGAGTGAAATTTAGGCGCCTTCATTGTCCACCATTGGATCTGGGGATGATATGGACCGTCGGATCAGTGCTGACATCAATTCGAATAAGATAAGCCACTATTTTTGGAGAAACTTTGCATTATTGATCTTTAACTATCAAAAAAGTCTTCTTTGATGAAAAAATTTGTGGATCCTCCTTCCTTTATGATTTAGTGCATCTCCACCCTTGAATAGGAGCTCATCTTGATCGTACAACATGGTTCAATCATATTTTGACATGTGGTAGCCCTTCAAGCCTTCAATTTTCTTATTCTAGAAAATTGCGGTGACCTTGAAAACTGGACTTTGTGCTCTTTGACCCTCCAAAAAGGCTTTGATGACGATGAAACTTTGTAGGACTATGTTTCCAAACATCTCCTTCAGGAACATGCAGAAAAAACTCCCATCTGAATCTCCCTTGTACAAGTTTGACTACATTTGGAAGCTTGCAGGGTGGCATTAAGGTGTCTAGGAAGCTCTGATAGCCTTCAGACTTTGTACAAATATGTTGGCTCATATGCTCTTTATACATGCCAAACCATATGGCTAACAAAAATTCCTATACAAGATTTGGTAGGATCTAAGTGGAAAAATTACATTTTTTACAAAATGCACATGGCATATCAATGTGCTAGAAAATCCATTTTCATGTGAAATTCGGGCTATAGACTGCCTTTGATAGGATTTACAAGTATATGAATTCTCATGTGATTTGGAGACATTGAAATTTTTGCCCTAATTTCCAAAGTTTGACCAGCTTTGACCGCTACCCTGGATTTGCTCGATTTCTTCCAAAGTTTGCATGTGAACTCCCTTTGACATCCTTGATGCATCTTGGAATTCTCAGGGAATTCATGCTACCTTCACCGAATGTGTTTCCTGTGGGCCTTCATGAGTGAGAGAGGAGAGAAAATCTAGACGACACCGCTGTCACCTAGCACCATGATCCTTCTCTTTCTCTTCAACCCGGCATGACTTATCTCATTCCCTTTTCAAGTGAAGATTACACACACACATATGTGACCATGATGGGCAGTGAAGCACATAGGTCCATTGTTTTGGTAAAAGGCTCCCATTTTTCATGTGCCTTGATGCCATTTATGATCTCGCTTACTATGTGATCCTTTTCTATTTCTTCTCCAATACTCCCAAGTTGATCAACTACATCCTTCATCTTTTTCACATAGTCACCTACACTTTGCTTTGGTTGCTTCTTCAAGGTTGTGAGCTCCATCCAAAGTTGGTTCTTTCTAGCCCTTGTATTTGATGAGAAGTATGAAGATAATACTTCCCAAGTCGCTTGGGAAGTATTGCAATTCCTAATATGAGGTAAGAAAAAAAAAATCAAATATTGAATGGAGTATGTAAGGCTTGGCTAGAGCATCCTCTGCACACCATGCACCTAGTCTCTCTTGCACCTCTCTAAAAGTCCACAGTTCTTCATCTCTAGATATGTATCCATACAAGCTTCTTCCTTGGAGATAGGCCTTTATCCTTACAGATCACATTGGATAATTGCCTCTATCCAATTTGTCAAGGAATGATGGAAATTTGTCTCCCATTTTACCTTGATATTGCTTTAATACCACTATTGAAGGAGATGGTGGAGACCTTCCAGAGATGAGATGGTGCTACAAATTCCTCCTTCATGCCAGCCAAAACTAAGTTGAGAAGATTAAGATATCTTGATCTTTCCAAGAACCACAAATATTGACCCAAGTACTTTGGAAGGTGATCCTCAAAATCATTGGATCAAAACAGATAACTTGGACTTTTCACTATGAATCAAAATGTGCTATTTTGATCACCACACCTACTCAGGAGAATGAACAATACTCCTACCCTGGTAACAATTGGACAAAATCCTTTTGGAAATATCTGAGTATCTTCGGTATCTAAGTTTTGCAAGTTATTTCACTTCAAATGATAAACCATGCACTAAGAATGATGCTTAGCAAATCAGATGTCTATCTCGACATTTTCGAGAGTTAACACTATGTAGACTAAAGGGTAATGTTCTCCTCATAACTAGAGAATGACTATGCCAATTGCAATGAAACTTGGTAGAAATTGATTTGATGAATCTATACCAACTTGAATCACTACAAATGATCAAGTACACGCTAAGAAATAGATCAGAGAAGCTCACTATTCTGAGTAGTATATGGTAGGGTAGAGGAGATGATACATAAAAAGATTATATATATTAATGCATGTAAATTACATGGAAATTGGCAATGAATGATCTGCAAATGTAAGGGAACTATAAAAGCTACAATGTGAGATCAATATGTTACATAGATCCCTTTGAGATCTCTGCTATATCTCTCTCTCATTCCATGCGACTAGATAGTCCTCTTTTATTGCCTTTTGTTCGATTGAAGATTCAAGTTTTAATTTGAATCTTTACCTAAAAGTGTTCCAAAATTTTAGGACTTGATTTGCCATAAATCGTCACCAAATAATATGTGGAAAGATTGTCCTATGATTTGTTGATTGGAAGTGATTCATTTTTACAAGGAGTAAAATCAATCTTTTACAAGAGATCATTCATGTGCTAATACATGAAAGAACATATGAACTTTTGGAAAAGCGATCAAGCATTTAGGCTTGGAGTCAGAATACATGCACTCACATAATGTTTTTGACAACAAAAATTAATTATGGTGACCACTAGAATAAACTTTGGTAACAAAAAGAAAAAATTTTAGTGGTCACCATAATAAAATTTGGTGACTACTACAATAGATTTTGGTGACCACCGAAATAAATTTTTGTTACCATCAGAAAAAGGTTTGGTCATGTTCAAATCTTGATTTTTAACAATGGGCTTGGCTCTTCAAATAGAAGAGAATGGGGATTCCATGAAGGTTTTTCTCTTTAGAGACTTTGGGATTTAGGAATCAATTACACATGTTTGGTTATTAAAACCTTATTTTATGCTTTGTAATGAGGATGATGATTGAACATCAATTATGAGGATAGCTAGTTTTGGAATATCTAATCTCAATAGGAATTCTTTTGCATTTATATGGCAAAACTAAGGGGAAGATAAATTATAAAAGTGTCCACTAATGTCCTTAGTTCTCTTCTAGTAGAGTTAAGTAAAAGTCGGATGCAAAGCCAAGGATTTTTTTCGGCTAATGTGATGTAGAGATTTCATCCTAAAAATAAAGAGTTCTATAAGGTGGATTAGGATGATGGATTTGCATAGGATACAAGGTAGTTTAGATTACAACTACTACTTGTGACTACACTCAAGTTTAGGAAGACTTAGTATAGGATGAGAGTAATTCTATCATTCAGTCCTAGAAGGTTTTGGACTCATTTTTTGATCAGATGATGTTCTATATTTTAGGGGATTTTAAGGTTTATTAACTCCATAATATTATGATAAAGCTTGAGCTGATTATTCTAATGCGGAGAGCTATGTGATGGGCTTCCTCGAAAGAAAATATTATATCCCACGTATCCACTAAGGTTAACTGTCCAAAATTATTGCATGTGTCCTTTAAGCTACTATGGTAGAAGGAGTCTTCCTTAACTAAATCTGTAAACAAATCAAATATCAATTTTATATTATAACATAAGAGCACGTTGAGTTGCATTACCAGTTCCTCAAAGAGAAGTCACTTGGACATAATACAAAAGTGGGTCATGTGATTATAAAACAATTGTATGTAGATAAGCTCACGAAAGCCTTAGATGGAAAAACGTTTACGAATAAATAATAGAAAATTCTAAGTCTCATTGAAGGCGACCTTTAAGGAAAGAATTCGTATCATAAAAAAATTAAGATGTACCGAAACAATCAACTTTGTTGACTCTCAAGAAGTACATCATCATGATTGGTAGTTATCTTGTGAAAATAGAAGTGACAACTGGGAAATCAACCTACATTATTAAGAATTCCCCCTAATTTATTTCTTTCATATAGAAGAATAATAATAGCTAAAAGAATTTCCCCTAATTGAATCAATAGTTCTTCCCTATTAATTTATCTGTTTCGGTAGATCTATGTAGGCAGAATCTAGCTCTTAGTTCAATTGATCGTTCAGCATTATTTGTTAGATTTAGTTGACTAATATGTATGGGATTATTTTTGTTCTTTCTGTTTATCTATTGTGATACCTGAATAACTACATGCAATCTACTACACCTACTATAGCTTGGGACCGCCGAAGATAAAAGAATAGATCGCATTGAGCTTAAAGAACTTGATCCATCCCCCATCAATTTAGAACCTTATATAGGAAATCAGGTGCAAATTTTACTTTTTGCTACTATAGCATTCAAATATTGACTTCATGCAAGCTTCTATTAATTTGTATATATACCTTCATTGATGAACTCACTTTTTCCAAGGTCTAAGCAATATATGACCTTCATCTACATTCGTGAAGATTTCAAAAACTCCTTTGAAACGATGATTTTCCAATTTTCTTTCTCTTTAATACCATGAATGGGAGAAAAATTCCACTCATGATAGCCTTATTATGTATTTTTCCTCCATGCAATGTAGTGCACTCAGAAACTTGCATATCTCCATAGAATCAACTCTTCTCTCAATAAGAAAAACGACAATGAGATTTCATAAACTTTAGATAGATGAAATATAACTCGACTGGTTATTTGATGAACGAGCATTAGCTGCAACAAAACTAACTACTGATGGGGAAGAGATAATAATTTACTAAAGCTTGAAGTAAGTGTTGGAAACAATGTCTACATCGGTCCACCCATTAATGTCTACATTTGTCCAAAACTACTCAAGAGAAAATAAATAATGTATATTATTTTTATATACCTCCTATAAACAAAAGTGCGTTGGCGCATTGGATAAAGCACTAGCTTCCCATCTTGATGACATAGGTTCAAGTCTCATCGGATGCAGCAATGAATAGCATTGTTTTTTATTTTTGAAAAGCAAAACGATTTTATCGATGGATTGTGATAGCCGAATTCACTATGGTATGTTTTTTGATTGATCGTAGCTTTTTACGCTTGTGCTTTTGGAGGAGTATACAAAACTATATAAAGAGGTCCTTGGCTCATTGTTCACTCACTCACTCAAAGATTTCAAGCTAGAGTTTGAAGGTCTTCTTGAAGCGAGAGTGTTCATACAGTCTTGAGGAGGTGGAGTTTTGGTGAAGGCTCTTGGAGCAAGAAGTCTTCTACAAGGTGGTGGTAACTATCTTTTGTGAGCTAACCTTATATTTTGTTTTTAGGGTTTCTCTACCCTAATCTCAAAATTAGGGTTGGTTGATTTACAATTTTGTTACACTATTTTGTGAGAACAAGGTTAGCTTTGTTGCTCATTCACATCACACACTTAGATTATTTCAACATAATCTAAATTTTGTATCATCATCTTCTTGGATATTCTTCCATTAGTGAGTACACCACTTTATATGGTTGAGTAATACTCCCATGTTGTAATTTGGACATCTATTTTTTAGTGAGTAAGCATCCAGCTTACGTTCTCTATCCTTGTCTCAATATCTCTTTCTTTCTATATCTCACATATCATCTTGTCAATTAAGTTGTGTATGCTCAAAAGGTTTTAGTATTGGAACGATCCTAGGGCCCCAAATTCGAACACTTGGTATCAGAGCATAATTGACATACACACTTAGTTAAGATAAGTGAGATTAGAATTAAGATTGAAGACAAGTTGGATGGATCTTCTAATTACCCCATGTGGAGTTTCATGATGATGAATATTTTAGTGACAAAGGATTTATGGAGTATCGCCAATGGATCCTGAACAAGACCCAGACAAGAAGGCAAAGAAGGAGCCACAACAGCTTCAAGAGGTATTGGAGTTACTATTACAGAACCAACTGAAGAAGAGGTAACCACTTTGACATCCAGAGTCACAGGTAGGTCTTTACCTACAGTTCCTCCTACTGAAGATCAGGCAAGGTGGGATGCTAGAGATGCTTTAGCACTTTCATTCATAGCAATGAGTGTTAAAAAGAATATTCTACCACAGATCACATCTTGCAGAAGTTCTAGACAAGCTTGGTTGAAGCTTGAGAATATTTTTCAGAACAAAAATCCTGCTAGGAAAGCTCACTTAAGGAGACAACTAGCAAATACAAGGATGAAGGCTACTGACTGAATTCCAACCCACATTACGAGACTCATTGAATTGAGAGATCAACTTCTAAATGTAGGAGTTAAGATATCAGATGAGGAAATGGTAAATACACTAATCAATTCACTTCCTATTTAATATCGGTCTTTCATAACCACTCTTACCCTTACCACAAGCGATAGAGAGGCTACATTTGAAGAGCTAGAATTCTTGTTACTTCAAGATGAAGACCAGTTGAAGGGAATGGAAGAGAATGAAGAAGCACTTTCATCTTCATCAAAGGGTAAAAAGAAGAAGAAGGGAAAGAAGGAAAAGCAATCCAAGAAGGAAAGTAGGTCCCTTTCACCTTCTACTTCAGATTCTGTTTCTACTACATCTAAAGAGAAGTCTTCTAAGAAGAAGGAAGTTATATGTTTTTACTACAAGAACATTTAAAAGCAGCATGTTATAAAAGGATTGTAGTAGAAAAGAAAAAGGCATTAGGTAATGTTTCCGAATATGATAAAAAAGGGAAACCTCAAGGTGATTGTTATGCTTGTATCACCATTGAGAAAGTAGCTTTTGATCACGCAACTTTACATGTTCTTTCAGCAAGTCCTTGGATATTTGAATCAGGTGCTGCAAAGCATTAGTTTTGAAGCTCTCAAGAGTATCAAAGATAGAGGTATGGTTGAGATTTTACCCTCATTCAAGCTACCAGATGATTCAGATATATGTGAAGGTTGTCTTGAAGGTAAGATGCATAAACTACCTTTCAAGAAACATAGTCATATTATAGCTACCAAGAAATTGCAAATTATTCATTCAGATGTGAATGGATTATGAGAGCAGACTCTATTCAGGGTTTCTGGTATTTTGTTCTATTCATTGATGATTTTACGAGATAGTCATGGATCATGGTCTTAAGTTGAAGTGAGAAGTCTTTCCTATGTTCAAGAAGTTTGTAGCTATGGTTGAAATTGAAAGTCAGGAAACTATCCAGATTCTCAGAACTGATAGAGGTGGAGAATACTTGTCAAAAGAGTTCCAGAAATTTCTTGATGAGAAAGGTATTACTCGACACCTTA
The DNA here is from genome assembly GCA_020310875.1 of Ceratopteris richardii. Lineage (NCBI taxonomy): Eukaryota > Viridiplantae > Streptophyta > Polypodiopsida > Polypodiales > Pteridaceae > Ceratopteris > Ceratopteris richardii. The sequence goes on from CM035415.1 coordinate 106,397,284, forward strand.
CAATTGCTTATACTCCTCAACAGAATGGTGTTGCTGAAAGAAGGAATAGAGTACTTGTTGAAATGATGCGGCCCATGATGGCGTCCAAGAAGCTTTCACCAAAATTCTGGTTTGATGCAGTACATACAACTAACCACATTTTAAACAGGTCAAATACAAAAGCTTTAAAGGTACTCACACCTTATAAAGCTTATTATGGTAGAAAACCTAATGTGAGTTACTTCAGAGTGTTTGGATCACTTTCTTATGTACTTGTTGAGAAAAAGGACCGAGGCAAACTAAATGTAAAGGAAAAGAAAGCTGATTTTATTGGATATCCTGTTGAGAGTAAGGGAAACAGGTTTTATGTTCGAGAGATAGGTGAAGTGATTCTTTCACATAATGCTTATATTGCTGAAAATAAGGTTTATGATAAAGAAGCAAACATTTGACATTTTGCATTTTTATCTTGGGATTCAGTTTCTGTTTCGAGATGAGTGTATCTATATGACAGAGCAGTACATTGAGAAACTTTTGGAGATGTTTCAGATGGTTGATTCTAAACCTATGCAAACACCTATGTATCAGAACATGTGTTTACAAACGGTAGCAGATGCAAAGTCATTTGATACTAATCTATATATTCAAACAGTTGGATGCTTGATATATCTTTGTAATACACATCTTGATATAGAGTTTGCAGATTCTCAAGTATCATGGCTCATACAGAATCTCACAGTGTTACATTGGAAAGCAGTCAAGTGGATCTTTCGATATTTGGAGGGAGCTACAAATTTTTCTATGGTATTTTCCAAATCTACACATTTGTTTCTAAAGGGATTTTCAAATTCTTATTGGGCAGGTGATAGAGACACAAGAAGTACTATTAGGTTTTGTTTTTATCTTGGAGATTGTCTTATCTCATAGCTTTCGAAGAGACAACCCACTACTACCACTTCATCATGTGAAGCTAAATATCGTGCATCATTTAAAGCTATTCTAGAGTCAGTATGGTTACGAAAGATTTTCAGTTATCTTGATGTTAGAGTACATGAACGCATTCAGATATTTTCAGATAGCTAGAGTGCTATAGCTATAGCTAAGAATCATGTGCATCATGCAAGGACAACGCATATAGAGGTACACTACCATGGTACAATTAATATGCAAGTGAGTGAGGTCCTCAAGATTTCCATAAAAAGAGCACATTCCTGTATTGATATGTAGCTCCTTACTTTTGCTTCAAGTCCATAGGCCCTTATGGATGATTAGCCAGAGGAGGCAAGGTTGGTAGAGGAGGGGACAAACCAAATTGATGTAAATTTGTACTTCCATTAGTGAGGATTCCACTAAAGGTTCCACTTCCCATTTAGTTTGTTTGTGATTTGCTTCAGAGAAGAGGAATTTCTTTTGAATCTCTTGTACATATCCTCAGCTAAAGTAGGGAGCTTAATCTTTCTGTGCAATTTGTAGGAGGAAATATTATCCAACAACAGTCCCTTTTGTTTTTTATTACCTATTTTCAAGCCAAAGAAAGAGAACTAGTCTCCATGATAAAGATCTCATTCACAACCATAATATTCCTATACAGAGACATCCAATTGTCAAAAACTATCCTTCTCCACTCATTCATCTTGATGGACAAAGATAAATTATCACTAGTGTCAAACCAACAAAGCCACAAGAAATTCTAGAGTAAAAAGGAAAGATTGTTATCAAAATACAAGCAAACTCTAATGAGCTTTAACTTTCATGCGTGCTTTCTAGAAAGAGCAAACAAGTTTACTTCCTTTAGGCTTAAAATTAAAAGGAGAAAAAATTATATCCCAAAGACTATTTTTAACCCAATTCTCTTGATCTTGAACATGAAAATTATCCACACAACCACTAGCAAAACAAAACAAATTAATACAATGTAGGAAATGCTCAACAGACACATTATAAGCCCTAGTAATCATATTACTATCATAAACAAACATTTGCAAACCAAGCTGAGAAGTGGAACCACAGATCTCTAACCCTTTGATAGTACCTTGCTCCGTACAGTCTCTAACCAACCAACCACGGGAATCACTAGTGATGGCAAAGAGGAGGGGGCAAGGGGATAGCTTAGTCTAATGGATCTACAATGTCTAAAGCTATCAAATATATGCCCATTCATGGCCACTCTAGAGTTAACTTTCCCAAACAGGATACTAGTGTACTTGATGAAACTTTTACTAGCCCCTATGTCATGGAGAGACTCGAGGATGAAGTCACAATCAATTCTATAATAAGCTTTATCAAAGTCAATTTTAAAGAAGAAAGTACTAATTTAAGGTTGCTTAGCATAGTTTGAACCCTCCCAAATAGATATAATGGCATCCAAGATATATGAATCTTTAATGAAGCCTTTTTGCTTAGGAAGAATGATCCTATCCATAATAGGGCTGAGTTTTCTAGCCAAGGAGGAGGCAAAAATTTTGTATAGAGAAGTCACACAAGAAATGGGTCTCCAATTATTTAAGTCATCCTGAGAACCTTTTTTTATGGACAAGTTTAATCACTCTAGAATTGGTGAAGGTAAAATGAGTACCTCTCCTCATGGCTTCTTGCCACACCAAAAGAATAATGCACACCAAAAAATGGGTAAGCTCATGGAAGAATTCATTAGGTATACCATCAAAACCAGGAGATTTACAGGATTCAATTTAAGAATGGGTACCTTAACCTCACCGACAGAGAGGGGCAAGTGGAGGATGGAGGCTAGAGTTTGAGAAATAATTTTCCTTTCTTTTAAGGGAAACAAAGGCCCTGGCCTTCTATTGGTCCTCCCCCCTCTTGGTAGGCCTACAAAAAACATTGGTAAAGAAGGCAACGACCTCCTGTAAATTCTCCTTGATAAAAATAGCATAGTCCCCTCAACTCTTGTTCATGATAGGCACAAAGTCCATAGCTTTCATTTTCTTCATAACATCAAACATGCACTTATTAGGTTTCTGAACTTTATGAGCCCAAAACGATCTAGAAGTGACAATCACAGATTATTCAGATTAGAGTTCATAGTATTATCGTTCTCTTTCAAGATCATTATCCTTCTTTTATACCTAATCTCCTTGGCTTGAAGCTTGTTATTAGCGAAAGGTTTTGAGTATCTTTTGTTACTCTTATTGTCCATGTGAAAGGCCAAATGGCCATCCAAAACCTTTGTATATGTTAATAAAACATATAGTGGCCTATTCAACCGTAGACTGTGTGTTTGACCACATTTGTAACACCTAAGAAGTCTCTATTTGTGCTGCTTATGCACTATGTTCTTCTACGTATTCTATAGCCTCTATGCGGAGTATCATGTGTGACACTAGACTTGTGTTTTTTCCTTTGAGGATATGATTCGGATGCTCTTGAGAATGAGAGCATGCAATGGTGCATCTTATTCAAAATAATTTACTTGTATCAAAGCATTTTGATGCAAAAGTTTGTCCTTTTTGTGGGAGTGAAGCGAGCACCTGCCCACCCACCGAAGGGTTTCTCCAAGGCTTAAGAATAAGGTGGAGAACAAGGAAAAGACCTTGGGATACCTTGTCATCCAAGTCACCGAAGTCATAGTTTGTGCCATTGGCTACACCCAAGGAAGGACCTCAACGACCAAGGAAGACACATGTTCCTGGTACTTCCTTGGAGGCCATCCATGCTAGTACTATTCCCCTTCATGCTCGCTTAACCATGGAAATCTCTTGCCACTAAGCTACACTCTTGTGGTGCTTGAAGAAGGAGAAATACCAAGCTTCACATTATCTTGAACAAGTTATTGGCCCTCAAAGCTTCATTCTTTACTTTGAAAGCATATCTTTGAAGAATTTTTGTGCTGTTTTTTGGATCCATTTTTGAGTATTTTCGTGCATAGGTCTCTTCATAAAGGTCCAAGAAAATCAAGAAGAGTGTTCTTTGTACTTCTTTGACAACATGTTCACCTTTTTGGGATGTGTTTTTAGGACACACTAGTTAATCTACAAGGTTCTCAAACGGTTCTAGTTGTGGCGGGAGCAGCCACCACACGACTATGTAGGTTTTTGAGCCTAAAGAATAGAGTTGACAAACACTTGCAAGTGTTGTTTTTCAATGTTTGGGCAATGAATTCAACCTTTCAATGTCATTTTACTGTACATATTGAGCACATACACACTATGTATGCTTCTACGGATACCACTTATGTATGTCCATGTGGTCATTGATATAGTGTTATTTTTCTTTGCATAAAGCCTTTTATGTTTGATAAAGAGGGTCATGGTGAGATTTTCTTAACTAGGAGACACCCAAATGTCGGGGTCTCTTTAATGATGTAGGTGGAAGAATTATCTATCCTTGCCATAAGAGATATATGACAATTGTTTATGGGTGCTTGATAAGCCTAGTTGGCTTCATTCGAGTAACTAATTATATGCAGTGGAGTCAATCATTCACTATGCAGGTAAACATTTGATTACTTGCAGCTTTATGAGATTTTGACACTCATGATATGATCATGTTGCAGAGGATACTCTGGAAAAAGTTTTCTAGATTTTTTGTTTTTGTTAACTATTTAGTGGTTGGTTTACTCCTTGATACACTTATTGGTGTGAATGCATTTATTCTAACATAATCCTCTTGGTTGGTCATTATTGTCCATTCATTCATTTTTCTAGGAAGACTCTACTGAATGTTTCCCAGAATCTAATACTTGGTCATTCTTTTTTTGAGCCTTAGTGGTGTTTGGACTCCAATAGCTTCATTATCATTCTATTCAATTTTTTATCATCATGGCATTAGAGGTCTCAAGCATGTTTGGTGGATCACCGTCTAGTGTCAATGATCTGAGGAGGAGCTATAGCTTACTGGGTAAGGAACATTTTGAGATCCACAAATTTTATGCCTCAAACTTTTCTCTATGGAGAATCATATTAAAAATGTGCTGATTCACAGGAGATAACGAATTCTGGTAATAGAATCTCAAAGAAGTGTATTGACATGGATGAAGATTTACTCCTTATTTTTGTTAACTATAGAGTGGTTGATTTACTCGCTTGATACACTTATTGGTGTTAGTGCAATTATTCTCACATAATCCTTTTGGTTGTTCAATACTGTCTATTCATTCATTTTTCAGGGAAGACCTTACTGATTTTTTCCCAGAATCTCATAGTTGGTCATCCTTTTTTTGAGCCTTAGTGGTGCTTGGACTCCAATCTCTCCATTATCATTCTATTGAATTCTCTATCATCATGGCGTTAGAGGTCTCAGACATGTCTAGTGGATCACGATCTAGTGCCACTATTCGAAGGAGGAGCTATAACTTGCGAGGGAAGGACCACTTTGAGACTCAAAAATTTGAAGTCTCACATAGGGATCTTGAAGAGAATCTCTGATTAGATCAGTCTACAAATGGTATTTTTCAACAACCATTGAGATTCTTTGCACGTGTCTCACATCAACCTAATAGATATATTCCAAGTTCATATTTTCTTATGCTAATAGATGCCAATGAGCCTTCTAGGTCAGGCTATGTTGATAGAGGATCATGTAAAGTAAGAGCATGCCATGAAGAGTGAGTTGGATTCTATTTAGACCAATGGTACTTGGGATTTAGTACCTTTGTGAAAGGGCAAGAAAGATTTACCATATTTTTTTCATACTTGTTCGTATGAATGTGGTGATTTAATAATGAGATTATGATGAAGGGAACAAGAGATGTGTTTGATGAAATCTCAAGGCATGTGGAACATGAAAATTTTAACGAAGCTTTTCAGTGTCTTCTATGGATGCTATCTGATAATGTGCAAGCTAAAGCTTTAGCATATTTATGCATCCTAAAATCTTGGACCAGCACTTTATTGATTGAGAAAGACCTAGAAGCACAAACTGATTTAGTTGAGCAAGGTATTTGAGAACTTGCCTCTCGTTGGAAGCACTCTAATAGATATGTATTCAAAATGTGGATCACTCGTCATAGCACATGATGTATTTGGTTCATTAATCTCTAGAGATGTCTTTGCATGAAGTGTTTTGATCAATGGTTGTACCGAACATGTATTAATGGAAGAAGCTATGTTATGTGTTTAGGAAATGCAACTCAAAGCCCCTCTTTGGATCCCATCATGATTGTTTGCATCTCAAAAGCTTTGTGGCAGCAGCAGAGCTGCAGAAAAAGGGTGGAGACTCACTTGCAGGTAGTTCAAGAAGGGCATGAACTAGGAATCTTGTTGGATAACTAAGATCCTCCCCATAGGAATCTTCTAGGAAAAGTTGTGAAGTGAGAGAGTTTTTTTTTCTTCGGCTTCCAACAAGCAACAAAGAAAATGAGAATAGGATGAATATGATCCTTCAAATAAAAACCCTTTGAGACAAATTTTGTTGAGGAGACATCCTGTAAAAGACTTCATTTTTGAATTTTTCTAGAACCCAAGTCCATCTTTGCTCAAAAGTGATGCTAAATCCCATAGGGATGCCTAATAACTTAAACACACCCTCCTTTACGATATCACAATTGTTAGGAAAAACACAAGCACAACTAATCTTGTTCAAAGAAAAAAAAACAATCTTCTTGTGATTGACCACACAACCACTAGCAAAGCAAAACAAATTAAGACAATGCAAGAAATTCTCAGCAAACACATTATCATCCCTAGTTATCATATTAGTATCATCAACAAACATTTGCAAACCAAGTTGAGAAGTTGAACCATGGATTTCTAAGCCTTTGATAGTACCTTGCTCCATAGAGTCTCTAACCAACTAGCCAAGCGAATCACTAGTGATGGCAAAGACGTGGGGGGAAGGGGATAGCCTTGTCTAATTGATCTAAAAATTCTAAATCAATCATAGATATGGCCATTCATGTCTACTATAGAGTTAGCAATCCCAAAAAGGACACCACTGTACTTGATGAACCTTTTACTAGCCCCTATTTCATGGAGAGATTGGAGGATGAAGTCACAATAAATTCTATCATAAGCTTTATCAATGTCAATTTTAAAAGAAGAAAGTATTAAATTTAAGTTGCTTAGCATAATCTAAACCCTCCCAAATAGATAATATGGCATCCAAGATATACCTATCTTTAATGAAGCCTTTTCTCTCAGGAAGAATGATCCTATCCATAATAGGGCCAAGTCTTCTAGCCAAGGAGGAGGCAAAGATTTTGTATAGAGAAGTCACTCAAGAGATGGGTCTCCACTTATTTAAGTCATCCTTAGAACCTTTTTTTATGGACAAGTTTGATCACTCCACAATTGGTCAAGGTAAAAAGAGTACCTCTCCTCATGGCTTCTTGCCACAATAGAAGAATAATGGGCACCCAAAAATTAGTAAGCTCATGGAAGAATTCATTAGGTATACCATGAAAACTAGGAGATTTACAGGATTCAATTTACTAATGGATTCCTTAACCTGACAGATAGAGAGGGGCAAGTCGAGGATTGAGGCCAGAGTTTGAGGAATCATTTTCTTCATTGAAAGGGAAATAAAGGCCCTAGCCTTATGGGGGTCGTCCCTCCTCTTGGTAGGCCTACAAATAACATTGGTAAAGAACACAATGAACTCCTGTAATTTCTAGTTGATAGAAATAGCATATTCCCCTCAACTCTTCTTCATCATAGAAACAAAGTCCTTATCTTTCTTTTTCTTCATAAGATCAAACATGTACTTATTTGGTTTGTCAACTTTACGAGCCCAAAACTATCTAGAAGTGACAAGTGCACCACCAGCTAAGAGATAGTCTTCATATCTTAATCTATCTTGGAGATCAAGGATCTTTTGACTTTTGCAAGATTATCCAGATTAGAGTTCATAGTATTATCATTCTCTTTCAAGATCATTGTACTTCTTTTATACCTAATATCCTTGTCTTGAAGCTTATAATTAGAAAAAAGGCTTTGACTATCCTTTGTTACTATTATTGACCACATGAAAGGCCAAATGGCCATTCCAAACTTTTCTATATGTTCTCTAATAAAACATGTAGTGGTGTAGTCAACCGTAGACTATATGTTTGACCACATTTGTAACACCTAAGAAGTCTCTGTTTGTGCTCCTTATGTAGTGTGTTTTTCTACATATTCTATAGCCTCTATGCGGAGTATCATGTGCAACATGTGGACTTGGGTTTTCTACTCCTAGGATATCATTCTAAAGCTCTCAAGAAGGAAAGCACAGTATGGTGCATCTTCATCAAAATACTTCACCTGTATTAGAGCATTTTGACGCAAGAGCTTTGTTCTTTGTGTGTGAGCAAGCGAGCACCCACCCACCCACCCAAGGGTTTCTTCAAGGCTTATGACTAAGTTGGAGACCAAGGCGTAGACCTTGGCATGGCTTGTCATCCAAGTCATGGAGGTCCCCATTTGTGCCATTGGCTACATGCAAGGAAGGATGTCAATGTTCAAGGAAGATAGAGGTTCCCCATACTTTCTGGGAGGCCACCCATCCCATGAATCCTCGCTAGGCCCAAACAAAAATTCAAAATGTCCGGTTGGTCGAGGGAGGTTCTAAACACCATAAACCATCCAAAACAACTCCAAAAGCACGTAGGAATAGCCCCGACCAGGCAAACTGAATGAAACTGAGCAACTTCAGAGATTTGACAACCCTCGCTAGTCCAAGATTGCAGCCCATCACATGTACTTCAAGAATTTGAGACTATCCCAAGTGAAAAAAGTGGATTTGGACTCCGGATGATAAAAAACTAGGCCCGAGAGTGGCTGCCTAGTTCTTGCTGAAGCACTCCATAGAGATTTTGGTGAGGCAAATGTCATCCAAATCCAATAGCAATGGTTTCTCAGCGAAGCTTATGAGTGCAGCTTTGAAACGTGACCAAGATTGTTGAGATCCGATATCGTATGAGGAAGCTATGGTGCGGAGAAGTCGGGTATGTCACCAATGGGAAGTGAAAGAACTCATCTTCATGGATGGATGACTTTGAGAAGTTCAGAACTGAGGGACTGAAGCTTTTTTAAAGCAACACAAAACCCATATCCCCTCTCCACAGCCCATAATACATAGATGCATCATAATTTTCCCAAATATTTGGCTCATAACATCACCTTTCCACTTCCAAAATTTCAAAAAAATTTTGAAATGCTACCTCCTTGCTCAATTCGAACTCACTGTCAATGCCAAAGAAAGTCGGACTGTCGACATAGAAGATTTTTATCCCATACGTACAGATAGTGGCACCTAAAATGAGTATATATAGGATCCTATCATTGTGAATTCTTCACCAAAGAGGGAGGAAGAAGGGAGAGTATCCTCTCGTGGGCTGTAGCCTCTGGCTTCCTCGCGCGCACTAGCTGTTGACCACCTTTGTGGGTTACTTACCCCTTCACCTATCGACACCTTGATGCGCATGCTCACCTGCTCCGATACCACTATAGTAACATCTCCCTGTGATAGCCTCCATTTTTGTCCTCTTCTACCACGTTTCTCGAGGTCGGTCGTTGTCCAAAACTCAGACGCACGGAGATCTTCCTTGGTTTTTCCGCCCAGCCTCGTGGCCTACTAAAATCACTACTCTCTCTAATGCATACCCAAATGGGTCAATGGTCAAAGCTCCTCACATGAGTGCCACTTGGCAGTCAAGTGAATATCATACTCTTTATGAATGGGGGGGTTCTCCCCACATATCCCTATTCATATATGATACTTCTTAAGATCCATATGACAACAGATGTTTTTGCATGGCAATATAAAGACTTAGAAGGAGTGCCTACCAACTATGGAGAGCATAGAATACCTCTGGTTGAGGGAGCCAAACCAATATGAGGTAAGAGTTATAGACTTAACCCAAAATATGCCGAAGCTGTTTATGTAGAAATACAGAAGATGGAGGACGCAGGAATCATTATTCCTGTGGAGCACTCAGAGTGGCTCTCACCTATGGTTATAGTGCCAAAGAAGAATACCAATAAAATCACAATTTGCATTGACTTCAGAGCACTCAACAAGGTGACCATCCCAAATGGATTCCCAATGCCATTTGGAGAGCAGGTCATTGAAGAAGTGGCTGGACATGCATTATATAGCTTTATGGATGACTTTAGTGGCTATAATCAAATATCAATACACCCAGAGGATCGTGAAAAGACTGCTTTTATCACACCTTGGGGAACATATGTGTATGTAAAAATGACATTTGGACTTAGAAATGCTCCAGCCACCTTTAACACAACTGTCAATCTCATTTTTGGCCCCTTATTGCTAAAAACACTTAGAATTTTCATGGACGACTTCTCTTCATTTTCAGGTTCTCACAATGAGACCCCTTTAGATTGTTTGGACCATCACTTGCGAGAGCTGGAGAATGTTTTTAAGAGATGCAGGGAGACTAAGCTAAAGCTCAACCCAAACAAATGCCGTTTCCTTGTGACAGAAGGAACTCTCTTGGGACATGTGGTGTTGGCTAAAGGTATGGCCCCAGATTCTTGACAAAATCATTTCCATATTAAAGTTGCCCAAAACCTAGTTCTCCTAAAGAGATTCAGAGTTTCTTGGGGCATACTATATGCAGAGATAGCAAGACCACTAGCTAGACTTACAGGTAAAGAAGTATCCTTTAAATGGGAAGAGGAAGAAGAAAAGGCTTATCAGACATTAAGGTCCAAATTCGTGGCTGCACCGATTCTTATCACCCTAGATTGGTCAAAACGTTTTCATGTGCATGTAGATGCGAGTGCATATGCAGTGGGTGCAGTATTGGCTCAACATAGTGAAGAATTCAAATTTGACAGGCGTATCCAGTATGCTTGTAGAATTTTGACTAAAGTTGAAAAGAATTATAGCACAACAGAAAGGGAAGCTCTAGCAATGGTCTTTGCAGTACAAAAATTTCATCATTATTTTCTAGGTGTGAAGTTTGTTATCATTACTGATCATCAACCACTCACGTATTTATTGAACAAGCCACAAGCAACTGGGAGGATATGGAGGTGGCTACTTTTGTTCCAAGAGTTTGATTTTTCTGTAGTCCATAGACCAGGTAAAGAAAATGTTATGGCGGATCACTTATCCAAGATCAATATGATGGATCAAGCTAGTGGAGTCAATGACAATTTTCCAGATGCAAGTATGTTCGATGTACAAGCTCAAGGTTGGTATTATGATATCAATTATTTCATTAAAATTGGAGTGTATCCAGAGAAGGCTAGTGTTGTGCAAAGGAAGAGACTGCTAATCAAGAGCAGGCCTTATACCTTCATTGAAGATAAATTCTATAGACAGGGAAAGGATGACAGGTTTAGGAAGTGCTTCGAAGAAGAAGAAGTGAGGAAAGTCCTTCACTCTGTACATGAAGGAACAAGTGGTGGGCACCTTCCAGGGCATATTATGAGTTAGAGGATCCTTGATGCTGGTTTATGGTGGCCTAGATTATTCAAAGATGCTGATGACTGGGGAAAAGCATGTGATGTTTGTCAGAGGTGTGGACCTAAGCCCACCAAGCAGCGGCATAACCCCTTGATTATTTCCATTTCTTGGCAACCATTTGAGAAGTGGGGGTTAGATTTTGTAGGGCCTATCTACCCTCCGTCGATTCCAAAAACAGAAAAGTATTTATTGATAGCCACAGACTATGCGACGAAATGGGCAGAAGCTATTGCATCACCTGACTGCACCGCCCAAACTGTGGCTGATTTCATCTACAGTAGCATCATTTGCAGATTTGGATGTCCACTTGAAATTTGTATAGAGCAAGGTACTCATTTTGTGAATAAGGTCCTATAGGAAATTTTCAACAGGTATAGAATTCTACATAGGGCCTCTTGTGCCTACTATCCAAGAGCTAATGGACAGGTTAAATCAACAAATAAGGTATTAATTTCCATGTTAAGGAAGGAATGTATGTTACAACCCACCTCTTTGGGCGTTGCTTATCAAGGTACCTTATGGGCATACAGGTTAGCTTACAAAGAGGCCACGGGATATTCTCCATTCCAACTGGTTTATGGCATATTGCCAATTCAGCCCTTTGAATTTATACATGGATCACCTAAAGTGGCATTCATGTAGGGAAAGAAAGATTGTGATGTCTCTCAGAGGCTTGGAGCACTACATAAAGTAGAGGAGATTCGTCTACTAGCAACAAAACAATTTATAGAGACTCAGATGAAGAGGAAGGAGGCACATGATCAACATCTGTGGAACAAAAACATAGAGCTAGGCATGTTAGTTCTTCTCCATAGACCCCATCTTCAAATACAAGTGAGAGGAAAATGGCTCCCACACTGGGAAGGACCTTATCAAGTTAAATCAATGCTTCATAGGGGTGTTGTGGAGTTAGAGATGCTAAAAGGAGAGGCGTTGCCACTCGTCAACATATCAAGCATCAAGGCCTACCATCAACACAATTAAAGAATTATGGATCACATGGAAACTGCAAAATCTGTCCAGGTTGTACATAGCCCTCTTATTATCTTTTTGCTCAAGTTTTAGTCGTTTCTACACTTTTTCATACTTGTTCTTTAAGTTCTTAGCAATTTTAGCAATCCTTTCATAGTCTTCGACAAAAGTACAATGTTTGGAATTTTTCAAGCATTTTTAGAATTTGTCCACTATTTTTTCATCAGTTAAAAAAATTATTTTCTTATCAAAATGGAGGATTTCAAGAAGCTCTATGTGGTTTTGAGGTAGGAATTGTTATACACTTGTAGGATATTTCTTGAGAATTTTTTCAGAATTTATTTGGAATTTTTTTGGAGATTTCTAGCAAAATTTCTCTATTTTTCTTTAGTTGTGATATTTTTTCCACAAAACAAAAGAAAAAACCTTATCTCCCCTTCCCCCCCCCCCCCACACCCTTCCCCCACCTCCCACTCTTTCCCCCCCAATCCCCCCCTCCCCCCCCCCTCTTCCTCCCCTTCCTACCCCCCTCCCCCCCCTTCCCCCCTGTTCCCGTGCCCTCTCCCCCCCCCATCTGCCCACCTGTAGCCCTCCCTTTATTCCCCCCCTTCCCCCCTCTTTTTCTCCCCCCCCCTTTCCCCCCCTCCCCCCCCCCACCTGCCAACCCGTAGCCACCCGCCGCCACCCGCCCACCTGCAGCCCTCCCCCCCCCCACCTGCCCACCCGTAGCCACCCGCCCACCCGCTGCCACACGCCCACCCGCAGCCCTCCCCCCCCACCCGCCCAACCATAGCAACCCCCCACCCGCCGCCACCCGCCCACCTGCCACCCCTTCCCCCCCTCCCCAATTTTTATTTTTTTATTTTATTTTTCTATTTTTCTTTCTTTTTATTTTTATATTTTTTTAATTTTTATTTTATTTTTTTTGTTACTTTATTTTATTTTATTTTACATTATTATTCTTTATTTTATTTTATTTTATTTTTCTTTATTTTTATTTTCATTTTTATTTTATTTCAGCAGCGTTCATAAAAAAAAATCTTTCTCTCTCTCTCTCTCTTTTATTTTAATTCTTGTTCATTATTTTTTCTGTTCTTTTTATTTTTATTTTCTTTTGCCCTATTGTATTTTTACTTTTACTTTTATTATCGGCTGTCCGATATTCCAAAAAAATCTCTCTCTCTCTCTCTCTCTCTCTCTCTCTCTCTCTCTCTCTCTCTCTCTCTCTCTCTCTCTCTCTCTCTCTCTCTCTCTCTCTCTCTCTCTCTCCCCCCACTGCCCGCCACCTGCAGCCCCCCCACCCTCCCTTCTTCCTATAAATAAACCATATGCACCCTTTTCCCTCATTCGCATGGACGTGTCCCATCAGGTATGTTTCTTTTTTATTTATTTTTTATTTATTTTTTATTTTATTTTTAATTTATTATTTATTTATTTTATTTTTCTTTTCTTTTCTTTTCTTTTATTTTTATTTTTAGTTTATTTTATTTTTTCTTTATTTTTATTTTCTATTTTATTTATAATTATTTTTTACATTTCCTTTATTTAACTACTTATTTCTTTCTTTCTGTATTTTTATTGTTAAATTGCAGATTTTGTTTCCTTCTTTTTATCATTGTCCTCTCTACCCTTCTCTGTTTTCTGTGTTTTTCCAGTCATTCTTAGGGTTTTTGAATGTGTAAATTCTGATTTTTGGATCATTTTTGGTAAGTTTTTGCATCTAGAGTGTTTATAGCATGACTCTATGCATTCCTGACTTTTTCGTCTTCATTCTTGAGCGTTAGCTTGTAGTGGCATTCGCATCCGCTAGCAGCATGGCTTCCTCCGTACCCCAGCCAACTTCTTCCAGGGCTACCGAGGAGTATTCAGAGCTCGCGCCCTCTGCCCTAGGTCTGCCTCAATCAAATTCCCAAGTATTTCATACCCCCTCGGCTCCACCCACGAGTCTTCAAGCCCCGATCATACCCACCATTGCCCCCCCACATCTCATTGCCCCAGCCCTTTCCAGATAGTCACTCTCCGCCTCATCTTTGTGTAGCCCTTCACATCCCCCGCCTGGTTTCCCCTTCCCCGTGCCCTCCACGGTTCGACCTACGATTCCGCCATCCCTTTCAGTGCCTGCTATGAGTGACTCGGGCTCAGCATCCTCCCAGCAGGCGTGCACTTTCAATTTCGCCATTCCATCTTCCTCCCTTCGCCTCCGACTTCACCTCGCCCTCCCCAATTCCTCCCTATTCGAACTCTTCATTGAGGGTTACTCCATGAGGTCTTCATCGTGTGGCTTCGATCATGTGGTCGACGCCTGAGGGTCAGGATATTTATTTGACCCTCACTTCGTTTCCCCATTTCCCTTTTGGTACTATATCCCCCCAGTCCATTGCAGCTGGTATTGGTTCTTAGTTGACCACATATCCGCCACCTCCTTTCCTTTATTCGGGTCTCTCTCGAGAAGAGACTATCGCTTTTTGCACACGCATGTTTAACCCTTCCACAGCCTCCCATAGGATGGTGCAGCTTTCACCTTTCATTTCCTTTTCTGCAGCCCGCCTTCCACCCAACCAATTTCTGACATCGGTATAGCCGATCCCCTATATTGCTTTGTCCATGGGCGACCCTACCCCTATGCATTCCTCATGTATGCTTCTTTCCAGCTACGATGCCGACACTTCCATGAGGCCCTACCCCGAGGTTCTAGGTCTTTTTCAGTCTATTTAGCCCCCGTCCTGGGTTGGCTATTTCATTTGCCCGGTCAGGTCACCCCAGGCCTCTCTGCCCCCCCGCACATCGCTCCCCCTCCTTTGCATGCGATTGATATCACCTCACCCTCGCCCACTAGCCTTCGCCCCCTTCTTTCTCCACCCCGTCAACTCATCGGATATGCGCTCGGACTGCCACCTACTCCCACGACACAGCATACGCTAGCCCCCATGTGGACCAGATAGCCCCACCACCACTTCAGCACGCATCCTTCCCACCTTCCCTCCTCTTTTCGTCGACTCTGCATCTGCCCCGCCCTCCCATTTGTTGGAGAATTCCTCTCCTAATCGCAACAGAAAGTGTAGAAGACCTTCTCAGGATCAAGACTCTTGCCAAGAGCTGAACCTTCAAATGAACACTGGTACCAACTGAAAAATGCAACTAGTTTGAAACATTCGTCACTCAAACTAGACACGTATAGCTTTAAAATGAGCTATCAAACACTCAATTTGGAGTAGATTTGGGTTGGCAACTCGTTGATACAAAACAGGCCACCTGTCCACTCAGTTACGCTAAAAACTGGAGTTCACTAAAAACTGAATACCTCACAGAGCATAGAGAATTTTATAAATCTTCTTTAGATAGAGAAAGTACTTGAGATAAGCTTTCTAACGAATGTTTAAACACTAAAATTGGATACATATATTGAGAGATATGACTCTCACAAGTAGACTATGCAGAAATGGGTGTGCGGCTGGACATACTCTATGAGAGTGAACTGCACGAAATGACTCAAAACAAATGAACTAGCTACAAGGGGACTTGCACGCCTTCTTCCTCTATTCTTGAGTGTCCTCCCTTGCCTCTTTTATAGCCAAGTGACCAAAAACTCTCATGATGAGTTTGAGAGCTCTTCTCCATCATTTCTCCACTACTTTGGACAGCCACTCCTCTTACAGTTCAGTTTTTGGATTTGATTCTCTTTTGAATGATTCTCTTTTGGCCTCCACTACTTGCTGAAGTAAATGCTTCTATTTTTCATTTTTGTATTTTCCTTCTACTTGAAGAAAATCCTTTTTGCAAAAATATATGCGAGCTTACTTCTTTATTTTTAACACTCCACCTCAAGCTCACATGTGAGCTTGCACCTTCAGCCATATCCTGCAAGTTGATGTCCTCCTTGAACCTCTTTAGCTTAGAAGCATCTAGGGACTTTGTAAGCATGTCTGCAACCTGGTCATTAGTTCTAATGAACTTTATATCCACATCCTTGCTCAAAACTTTTTCTCGAACATAATGATAATGCACTTCTATGTGCTTGCTTCGTGCATGAAACATTGGATTATTTGTCAAGTGAATGCTTGACATGTTGTCACCATAAATTTGAATGGTCTCCACCTGCACATCAAGATCAGCCAAGAGCTTCTTAATCCACATAGCTTCACAAGTTGCAAAGGCTAAACCTCTATATTCAGCTTCTGTAGATGATAGTGCAACAGTAGGTTGCTTCTTTGAGCTCCATGTGATAGGTTTGCTACCTATCATAAACACATAACCTGAAGTGGATCTTCTATCTTCCTTCGAACCAGCCCAATCAGCATCACTGAAGCCCTTTACCTGCAATTCTTCATCATATCTATAAAACAATGCATGATTGACAGTGTGTTTCACATATCTTAGCACTCGTTTGACTGAATTTAAATGTTCACTTGTTGGAGCTTGCATAAATTGAGAAAGAACTCCAACAATATAACACAAATCTGGTCTTGTGATCGTAGCATAGATCAATGAACCTATAATACTCCTGTATGTAGTTACATAATGTAACTTCTCTCCATCATTTGAGCATAGCTTCACATTTGTGTCCATAGGTTGAGTGAGTGGTTTGCATTCACTCATTTTAAATCTGAAAAGAACATCCAACAGGTACTTTCTTTGCATCAAGTAAATACCATCTTTCCCATAGACTATCTCAATTCCTAAAAAGTATTTCAGCTCACCAAGATCTGAAACTTTAAACTGCTTACCGAGTTTCCTTTTGATCTCTTGTATTCCTGTAACATTACTTCCTGTTATGATGAGATCGTCAACATATATGCAAATATATACCTGCTTGCCTTCTTCTTTCTTCATGTCGAGAGAAGGATCTGCACTACTTGGACTATAACCACACCTTGTGAGGTACTCGACCAATCTTTGATTCCAAGCACGTGGTTCTTGCTTCAGCCCATACAAGGCTTTCTTCAATCTACAAACAAAATCTGGATGCTTTCTATCTTCAAATTCAATCGGTTGACTCATGTATACCTCTTCTTGAAGTTCACCATTGAGAAAAGCATTTTTTATGTCAAATTGGTACAATGGCCTTACTTCACTCACTGCAATCAAGGTTCTAATTGTTCCCATATTTGCAACCGGGCTGAAAGTTTCTTCATAATCGATGCCGTGAGTTTGCTTGAATCCTTTTCCTACTAGTCTAGCTTTATGCCTTGCTAGAGAACCATCAGCATTTCTCTTTATTTTAAACACCCATTGATTTGGAACAATCTTCATACCTTCAGCCTTTGGAACTAGCTCCCATGTGTGATTGTCCTTGAGAGCTTTCATCTCTTCTTACATAGCTTCTTGCAATTATTTTTGTGTACATGCTTCTTCATATGCATCTGGTTCTTTGTCTTTGACCACCTGTGTCATATATGCAAAATGCTTTGCAATAAAACTATCATAGCTCAGCCTTTCAATTGGATACCCTGCTGTTGAAGACCTCCTTTCATTTCCTTTTGAACATTGCTTCTTCAACCGGTTCAACTTTACCTTCGGTGTGATCACCTCTTCATACTCTTCTTCACTTGCATTTGAATCACTATTTTGGGTAGCACTTTCAGCTTTAGATCTTTCATAAGCTGATGTTGGTGATGAGAAATGACTCCTTAGCCTCCCCTTCCATGTTGAGCTTTCTCCAAGTGATGTAGAAGCTTCTGGACCTGGCATTTGAGTGCTTGTTTGCTGAAATTCTTCTTGGACAACACCTCCATCATCTTCGCAATCTTCCTCAACAATCTTCTCTTTCCCTTTGTCTCCAAACCATGGTCTTAGCTCATCAAATACCACATCTCGTGAGACTCGTAGCTCCTTTGTCACCGGATTGTAGCACCTATATCCCTTTTTCTCCGATGAATATCCAATGAAAATACATTTTTCTAACTTTGCTTCCATCTTTGTCCTTAGTTCTTGAGGGATATGAACATAACACACACACATCCAAAAACTTTAAGATGTGTAAGATCAGGTTTCTTACCAGAGTAAACCTCCTCGGGAGTTAGATTATGCACTCTTGCCGTTGTGCACTTGTTCATCAAATAAACGACCATACTAGTTGCTTCAGCCCAATAGTTTAGTGGCATCTTCATCTCGTTGAGCATGCATCTTGCAACTTCTGTGATATGTTGATTTTTCCTTTCAGCTATTCCATTTTGTTGAGGTGTGTACCTACATGTAAATTGTCTCTTGATGCCATTTTCATAAAGAAAATCTAAAAATTCTTTGGAGAAATATTCTCCTCCTCCATCGGACCTCAAGGTCTTTATGTAGCGTCCTTTCTCCTTTTCTACCCTGGCTTTAAATCTCTTGAACATGGAGAACACATCTGATTTTTGTTTTAAGCAAAACATCCATGCTTTTCTTGAATGATCATCGATAAAAGTGAGAAAATATCTATTACGAGCCACTGATGGTTGTTGTGATGGTCCCCATACATCCGTGTGTATCAAGTCGAGGACATTCCTTGCCACATAGTTGTTCTTCTTGAATGGTTTTCGAGTTTGCTTTCCTAGTTGACATGCTTCACAAAACTCATGTAGTCAAGCATCATTGAATCTTGGAAGACCTCTTACCACTTCATGGTTGCTCATGTCCTTGAGCTTGGGAATATTGATATGTCCAAACCTTTTCTGCCACAAATCGATTTCAGCAATCCTCTTGTTTCCAAACTGAATATACATCACCTTTCCATGTGGTTGTTGAATGTCCAAGGTGAACATCCTACCTTCTTTCCTTCCTTGAGCAATGACCTTGAATCCTTCTTTTGGATTCTTTATAAAATAGCCTTTTTCATTGAAGATAACATGATATCCTTTCTCTACCATTTGTCCTACTGAAATCAAATTCTTTGCAATAGTAGAACATAAAGAACATCATCCAATACCTTTCTATCTCCAAGCTTAATATCTCCAACATGCTCAATTGCGTGTTGAGTTTTCATCGCCGGTCTCCACACATCCTTTTCCACTTGGAGCTTGTAGCTTTGTGAATAAATCTCCTTGGCATGTCATATGGTTGCTGCAACCTGAATCTATGAACCATTTTTGGTCATCACTTCTTGAGTTGTTGTAGTCATGCTTCATGGCAAGCATGGTTTGCTTGTCTCCTTCACTTGATGTACTCGCATTGTTATTTTGGCTCCTTTGGTTGCCTCCATTCAGCATTCCATTGCTTTGCCAACAATCATTTGCATAATGTCCTAATTTACCACAATGATAACATGTTATACCTTTGTGAGGATTTTATGAACCTCGACCTCTTCCTCTATTTCTTCCTTGACCTCTTCCATGTGTGTTTTCATTTGAGTTGTCCTTGTTGTCCTCCGCGTTGTGTTGGCTGAAATTTGTGTTGTTGTAGCTTCTTCCTCTTCCTCTCGAGCCTCCTCTTGAATTCCTTCCTCTACCTCTTCCTGCATATAGCATTTGACTATGGCTGTCCTTACCTTTGTTGCCTTCTCCTTGTTGAGCAACCTCTTCAGCCACAAGATTTGGTATAATCTCATCGAATGTTGGTAGAGGATCTCTATAAAGGATGTTTGTGATGAGGGGCTTCCACTTTTCTTCACTTCTCAAGCCATTGAGGGCTGTTCGGATGATGTCTTTCTCTTCTATCTTGCATCCAACTGATGCTAGCTGATCTCGAAGCTCTTTGATCCTCAATGTATACTCACTAATGCTTTGGTTTGAGCTTTTCCTCATGTTGTTGAGCTCGTTCTTGAGTTGCATCCTTCGAGACCTTGTTGAGGTAGCATACACCTTCTCCAATGCTTCCCAAATTTCCTTGGCTGTTTCTAAGCTTTGCACATGACCAATCATAGTGTTAGAAATAACTTGTGAGATGAGGAACATCACCCTTTGATTCCTCTCTTCCCAATCAGCAAATTGTCTCCTTTGTGTCGGAGTACTGTTGGGATCTTCAAGGTCCACCGGTTGTGGATCGTCTCCACTAACTAGACTCCATAAACCTTTACCTTTAAGGTAATTTATCATTCTATACCTCCAAGATTGATAATTATCTTTGTCTAACTTCTCAACTTGTTGTCCTAAATCAGCCATTGAAAACTTCCAAGATTGAAGTTTACCTCAAGTATATTGTGGCGCTCTATCTTGACTTCACGAAGCTCCCCCTTCATTTGTAGCTTCGCCTTTGCTTCAGTTCAGTTCCGCTGCTTTGCCTCTTCAAAATCCAATTCTCTGATACCAATTGTTGGAGAATTCCTCTCCTAATCGCAGCGGAAAGTGTAGAAGACCTTCTCAGGATCAAGACTCTTGCCAACAACTGAACCTTCAAATGAAAACTAGTACCAATTGAAAAACGCAATGAACTTGAAACTTTGGTCACTCAAATAAGATACCTATAGCTTTAAAATGAGCTATCAAACACTCAATTTGGAGTACATTTGGGTTGGAAACTCGTTGATACAAAATAGGCCACCTGTCCACTCAGTTAGGCTGAAAACTGGAGTTCACTAAAACTGAATAACTCACCGAGCATAAAGAATTTCATAAAACTGTTTTCGATAGAGGAAGTACTCAAGATAAGATTTCCAATGAATGTTTAAACACTAAAATTGGATACATATATTGAGAGGTATGACTCTCACAAGTAGACTATGCAGAAATGGGTGTGCAACTGGACATACTCTATGAGAGTGAACTGAACGAAATGACTCAAAAGAAATGAACTAGCTACAAGGGGACTTCCATGCCTTCTTCCTCTATTCTTGAGTGTCCTCCCTTGCCTCTTTTATAGCCAAGTGAACAAAAACTCTCATGATGAGTTTGAGAGCTCTTCTCCATTATTTCTCCACTACTTTAGACAACCACTCCTCTTACAGTTCAGTTTTTGGATTTGATTCTCTTTTGAATGATTCTCTTTTGGCCTCCACTACTTGCTGAAATAAATGCTTCTATTTTTCATTTTTGTATTTTCCTTCTACTTGAAGAAAATTCTTTTTGCAAAAATATATGCGAGCTTACTTCTTTATTTTTAACACCATTCCCCGTCGCATCAGTCTCCACCTCGCACCACCAGCCCCATTTCCTCACCGCACGTGACCCCACGTCCTCCACGTGATGACGTTCCACTACCTTCACTGGACCCTCCCTTCCTAGACTTACTCCGGGATGCGATCATCGTGGCCGTGGTTGGAGCAGATGCCGCACGCCTATCCCTCAATTTGGTTACTACGACGATTGCATTACATCGCCAGTATGCCTCTCTAATCGAGCGCATACATGCTTCAGCTGCTGCATAGTGGCAATCTTCTTTGCCCACTACGAGGACACTTCAGTAGGAGCGGGACAGGTTCCGAGCTGAGGCCAATTCAGAGACTCGGGCTCTTTTGGAGATGAGAGAGCAAACTACTTTGGGCATCTGGAACAGCCCGGTTTGTTGGCTGGTTTGATGCGAGCACGACCATCTGCACCGTTATCAGAGCATGGTTGCTGCTTGTATCGAGCAGGCAGCTATCATCCCCCCATTATCGCCAGACCCGCCTCCTCATCCTAGAGATGCTCCCCATGTGGGGGGTTCTCCCTCGTCCCCACACACCAGCTCGACCCCGCCCACTAGTGGCCATTTCTACTACCTATGTTGCCACCTCTCATCCCTTTTTGGTCGCTCTGCCTCATTTTTGCTCTTCAAGGCTATACCTCTTCGCATTCATTTAGTTCGACCTCCTGTTTTTTCCTTTATCCTTCTTTAGTTTAGAGGCTCTTTCTTGTACTTCAAGCCATTTCCATGGCACTTTCATGTATTTCAGGCCTTTTCAAGGCTATTGTTGTATCTCATTTTGTTATATTTATATGGGATTTTGCTTATCAGTTCTTCATGTGATCTCTTGTCTAGTTATTTCATTGTGTATTTATGCAGTTGTAAGTATTTATATTTCATTGCCATTGTTTGATTTATTCATGTACAGTTTATGCTTTTTCTTTTCCAATTTCCCTTCCTCTTCCCTTTTCACCCTACCCTTGTCCCAGTCCTCCTTCACCTCCAACCCACTGTCCACTATCAATTCCCCAACCCACAAACCCCAAACTCAAACCAAAACCTACCTAATCTTTTCCTCCTGCCCTTTTTCAACTTCATTCCCTCTTCTCTAAAATATCCCCTTCCTTGTCACTCATTTTCACTACCATTTTCCCTCCTATTGTATTTCCTTCCACATGCTCTTCATACATATTCTCCACATTTTGTTTTTCAAAAGTGGTGTTTTCGAAAAGCTGCTCTTCTCAAAGGAATCACATGTCCTCTCTGCCCTGCCGGAGTTTTGGTTGTCACTCTCCAGGATGGAGAGCACATTAGGTGGTGGCCAACTGTTGAGCCCATAAAAGTCATATTGGTGAAAGTCAACTATAGTCAAAGTCAACTGCAATCAAAGTCAAATTGGTCAAAGTAAAAAAAGTCAAGGTCAAAGTCAATAGGTGCAAGGTCAAAGTGCTAAAGTGCAAGTGTCAAAGTGTACAGGTAGTGCAGTGTCCGCAAAGGGTAAATTGAAGAAAGTGGGTTGCAGGTTGCAGAGGTATTTCTCTAATTTCCCTAAGGTTCAAAGTGTTTTTAAAGTGTTTTGGAAGGTTCAGGTGAACCCTCTCTTATGTGAAAAAGTGAAGACTTAAAAGGAAAATGTGAAGGTATGTGAAGCGGCAGCATATGCAGAAGTGAAAGTATGGCCCCCCAATTAAAATTTTGTTTGTTTTAGCCTAAAGTCACTACAAGATACACGTGCAGTTAGGAGTGTACGTGAATCGACACTCAAATCAAGGCAAGGACTATTCTTGGAAATTCTAAGTGTAAGAAAGAGTGAGCATAGTCTAAGCAAGGCAAGAGAGAGAAGTGCAAGAGACACACAGTGTGCGATGTAGAGAAGTGAAGTGCAAGGTGTGCATGAAGAGTGACCAAGGAAGTTTGCAGAGAAGTGCTAAGCTAGTCCCCCAAGGATCCCAAGGTCTTATTGAAGTGTGCGCGTGCCGAAAGAAGGTACCCATCCCTCCCCCCTTAATGAAAGCTTGGTGCAAGGTGTGCACAAGTGCAGGCTTGGAGAAGGTGGAGGTTTGGTGCAGAGGAGGCCGGCAGCAACAAGTCCCTTGGGTATTTGATATTTTGTAATTAAGCACTCTGTGGGATTTTGCACAGAAGCATTGGATTGTATTGTGATTTAACATTGTATTTGTCTTATTATAATCAATCCACAGAGGGTTCCAGTGTGTATCTTTCTTCTTGTCTCCCCTTTTCTCCTACAAACACTCAAATCCCTTCTTGTCCAAGAATCCCCCAACACTGTGTATGAGTATATGTGTGTATGTGTTTGTATGTGTATGTGTGTGCCTATGTGTGTATGTGTTTATGTTTTTATGTGTGTGCATGTGTGTAGGTGTATGTGTATGTGAGTGTATGTTTATGTATGTATATGTGAATCTATATGTGTGTGTATGTTTTGTATGTATGTGTATCCATGTGTATGTTTGTGTTAAATTTGTAGTTGTATGTGTGTATGCATGTAAGTGTATGTGTATGTGTGTTTGCATGTGTATGTGTATGTGTGTATGCATGTATGTGTGTGGATGTGTGTATCTATGTGTATGTGTGTATTTATGTGTATGTGTGTGTGTTTGTGTGTGTATGTGTACGCGTCTATATGTATATGTGTGTATATGCATGCATGAGATTGTATGTGTATGTGTATGTGTATATGTGTGCATGTGTATGTGTTTCATGTGTGTGCATGTGTGTATGTGTGTATGCATGTAAGTGTGTATGTGTGTATGTGTGAGTCTACGTGGATGTGTAAGTGTATGTGTATGTCTGTAAGTATGTGTATGTGAATGTTTACATGTAGGTATGTGTGTATGTGTGTCTCTGTATGTGTATGTATATGTATGTGAACATGTTTATCCATGTGTATGCGTGTGTATGTGTATATATATATATATATGTGTGTGTGTGTGTGTGTATGTGTGTGTACATATACACATTTTAGGTCTTGGTCTTTAGGATTAGGGTTTTAGGATTTTTACCTAGATAAATTGTTAACACTCATGGTGACCAAGGATATGAACCTGAATAAAGATCATTCGAACAAAAATGAAGCTCACAATATTTACACATGTAAAGGAAAAGTTGAGAGAGATGGACAAAATGGAAAATGAAATGTTATAAGAGTATCAAGAAATGACACAAGAAGGTTTGATCCAAAGATATGGAGCAAGAAGGAGAGGAAGATCAAGAGGAAGAGAAAGTGCATCTCCAAGCATGGACTATGCAAAATAATAATACAATTGTGGCATGTCATTCCACTTTGGAAGGGAATCCCATTCAAGGTAACTTGGAAACACTTCACTTACGTCAATTGCTTAGCCATGATACAAAGAAGTTGTAGGAAAGATGGCATAGATACCACATGGTAGATGGATAGTGGATGTCAAAATCATCTCTCTAGTAAGAGACAAATTTTTGCAATGTGCATGAATTCTATTCACCATGGAGGTAAGAACACATTCAGTACATAGTGTCTATTTGATTTTTGGTAGCAAACAAATAGCTCAAGTGAATTCATGGCACAAGAGCACCAACCAGATAGAGATTCGAAAGCTAAAGGATATGCAAAGGATTGGTTGCGTAAGTGGTCTTCCAATCTTCCATTTTGAAGCTAACAACATTTATGTAAAGTATGCCTATTCTAGAATCAAGCAATGCTTCAATTAAAAAAGAGTACATAAAACAACATAATTCCATTGTAATTCAATGAGACTAAGGTAGGGGAAGCAACCAGGAGTGCTTATTGGAAGGGAATTGAAACTTTTTAAATATTTTTGATGATCACACAATAATGGCATGTTTATTGAATGAAGTAAATCATTGAAGTTTTTCATCAGTTGAAAGTTTTCAAAGAACTTGTAAAAAATGATATGGCAAGTACATAAAGATTCTTAGATGAAATGGAAGGGTATACGAATCTTTCTCCTATGAACTTTTCGTTTCTAATTTTCTAAGTCATACCACAACAGAAAGTAAATGTACATGTAGGACTACACCCCTAAAAAATTCAAGTTGTAGAGATGAAAAAGAAGCACATATCTGAAGTGGCTAGATCGATGTTGAATGAGATGAATGTGTTCAATCTCATAGAGAAAATGCAACAACTAAACCATCTAAATGATTAATAGGAGATCTAGTTTAGGTATATATGCTTTAAGTCCATATGAAGCATAATATGATAAGAAATCTAATCTACCTCATTGATAGTGAATATTATGTGCACGTGCCTTGTAACTTGAGAAATAAACATGAAGGAAAAGTTCA
The DNA here is from genome assembly GCA_020310875.1 of Ceratopteris richardii. Lineage (NCBI taxonomy): Eukaryota > Viridiplantae > Streptophyta > Polypodiopsida > Polypodiales > Pteridaceae > Ceratopteris > Ceratopteris richardii. The sequence goes on from CM035415.1 coordinate 106,422,928, forward strand.
AAGGCCTGTATTTATTGGGTATTAAAGTGATAAAAATGGTTTTAGATGCTATGATCATAAAGAACAAGAATGTGTGAGATTTCTATTCATCTAACTTTGATGAAATCATGGTGAGGGAGATTTGTAAAGGATAGAGACTCCAAGTGTAAATGCCTTAAACACAAGGAGGAAAAGATTAATTCAAGGCCCTCAATAGAGAAGAAGATAAAAAAGAGAAAGATATCCAAATTAGACATTAACGTGTGGCTCGTTTATTTCCAATGATTATTCTTACATGAGTCAAGTAATTGCATGTGAAGAGCCCGATGGTTTGGTTTTGAAATTCAAGCTTCAACCTTCATACATAACTAGAACATTGGATGGATGCCACGTGGACCTACGTGAAGCAAGTCAACAAACACAAAGCTTAGAATTCACATTTGAATTTGAAATCTCCCTCAAAACATTAACAAATCATGAATCACACTTAGGTGTGATGAGAGTCTCTACCTTAGAAAAAGTGATTCCTAGCTTATATGGAATCTTATCAACTCTATTTGAACTCACATTCTGCTTTGAATTTAGGATACCCGCATATATGAGTGTTCTTTCAGAGTTTGGAAACCAAGGTAGTAGGCCCCTAAGCTAAGAAAGCCCCCTTCTTGCTTGCTTGATTGATTTAAGTAGAGTTTGTGTAGACATGGCAAACACGCAAAATCATGTTTGTATGATCGAGATCGCTTTCAGCATTACATAAATTTCACTTATCAAATCATACACAATTCTTGTAATCTTTGTTTTTATAGAAAGCTATTTTTGTTTTCTAAAGTTATCTTAAGGCTCTTATTAATCATCTTCATACCCTAAGAGATCCAACTTCAAAAGTGAGATGTTCTCTATATGTGTATGCCTAATGAGGGCTATAACATTTTTCTCTTGGATCCATTGGTTCTCCTAGTCGGGTTAACCACTTTGCCTGAAATAAATTGCATTAGCAAATTCTATAAGTGTACTTTATGTCTGCAAAAGCATTTGGGTCTAGTTCCTCAAGAGTCAAGATGTTGGATTGTTTGGTTTTTGAGAGTCCTTGTAAGATCACCTTTGTCTCCCATCAATGGTATCACGAAATTGCAATGTACAAAAGAATACAAGGAGGAGTCGAAGAAGCCATTCAAGGATATTGAAGGAAGGAGAGTTGCTCGATCAAGTTTAAAAACATACACCAAGAAAAGGGGATTCCATTACTGAAGAAGGAGAGAAACAATTTCATCTATTGAGATCTTTTGAAGTAAAGAGGTATTCTTTGCATCAACGAGATCTAGGAGAGTGCATTCACCATGTAACACTTGAATCAAGAAGTTGGATAAGAATAATTATCAACCATCGAAGTTTGAAATTTCCAGCTATCTCATGGGAAACGCATCATGGGGTCTCATTAGTGGCACAACTGCTAGACCTAGATTAGGAGAGAATCCAACTCTTAATCAATTGAGGAATCTCAAAGTGTCATTAGAGAGGAAAGAGATTAATTTTCATATTTTCTCAACACATTAGCAATGCGAAGATAAGGCATATACAAGATCTATATACCTCCATGATGGTTTGAGAAATTGTAGAAAGGGGTTAATCCATTTCAACAAAAAAAAGGAAGATTCAATTAAAGGATGAACGTAACAACTTGAGAAAAACACCCAATAGCAAAATAAATTACTAATTTTTGAAAATCAAAGATGTCAATGATGCATTGGGTGTTGAAAATCAAGTCCTAATCATGCAAAAGGACTCAACCATGAGTTTTGCCAATGGACCAATAGAAAAGGTGGACCCAAAGTTCTAGAATCCAGTTAGAATCTCCACAAAACTCAATCAAATTCAAATTTCATCAATCAACCACCAAAACATGCATGTACACTGATTGGTCAGTGGTTAGCTAGATTGTAGGAGACAAAAAAACTCTATATAAGCATCATCCCACCTTTGATTCTTGCATTGTATGAATTCCACACGTTTTCCACATAGTTTAATGAAGTAATAAACTCTAGCAAGCATCCCCCTTGCTTGCTTACCTCATTTTCTCATGATTTTGCTATTCAGTATGTAGAGGTCTAGTTAGGCTTTTCCAAATCTAATTGTACCGAATTCTAGAGCATTGTTTGCTCTCTCATTGTACCCATTTTTGTTGATTTCAAGCTTCATTTGGTCTCTCATATGGTGCTCTAAACTTTTCTAAATTTTCAAGTTCTTTGAGTGAGTGACTTTGAGAAATTGCCAAATTTGTGAAGATATATCTCTACACAGAGGCAGAGACTAATGCAAACAAGTAGCCTATTTTGTAGAGGATGGATCTCCCATCTTGAATATCCATTTTGTATGATTAAAGCTTGTTGGGTAGCTCGTATAGTTTATTGCAAGTCTTGAAAATTTGACTTTTCATCTCTCTAAAGGTGCAAAGAAAAATTTCGAACAACGAGCATATATCACTACTTGTGGATCTAGTGGAGGGCAACCATCTTCCATTGTTCCATTGGAGTGTTAGAATCATCTCCGATTAGTGGTATCAGAGCTAATTTGGAGGCTTGGAGACATTAGTGGGCATCATATTGAAGACTTGAAGGTATCAAGACCACTCGTGGAAGCACAAGGAGAACTTATCAAAGTATGAAGACATCAAAAGCAGGCTACGTCGATCAAGATTTCAACTATTCAAAGGATAGCAAGGGAGAAGCTATCAAAAGGTTATATCCACACTTTCTAAATCATATAAAAACTTGAGGAGAAGATAGAGGAGCATCTTAGAGCTCAGCACGGCCAAGTATAGTGCACAAATAGAGAAGTTACAGAAAGGCAATTATCAACCATGGAGATTTAGAGTTAGCAACTACCTTATGGGCAAAGGATTGTGGAGATTAGTGAGCCGCATGGAGCCAATGCCTCATGTACATGATACACCACTTCAAGGTCAGGTCATAACACTTAATGAAATGATAGAAAGGGATAGAGGAGTCATATTCATTCTATCCCAACACATAAGCAATAGCATGATAGGGCATATACAACACTTCGACACATCCAAGACTGTTTGCGAGACCTTGGAGAGATTGTACTCTTCATCAACCAAGGCAAGAAAGATTTAGCTCAAGAATGATCTAAATAATCTTATGAAAGCACCAAATACTTAAATAAATGAGTACATTTTGAAGTTTAAGGAGCTTGCAGATACCATAGGCTCAATTGGGAGTTCAATCGAAGATGAGAATCTTGTCACTCACACTCTCAGTTGTTACATAAGAACAAGCTCTAAAGTATGATATTTTAGGCTTATGGAGTTTCTGATTTATGATAAATAACATGTGGAGGCGCTCACATCTCCATAATTAGAGTAAAAGTAGATAAAATTAAGAAGGAAAGAAGAGGGAAGCTTTAATGCTACTAGAGGAGGAAGAACAACACAACAAAGTTAACAGACTCAACCAAATGAGCAAGCTAACTTTACTTGCCATTATTGTGGTAAAGTTGATCATTATGTCAGGGATTGCTTCTCCAACCCAAATAAAAGAGGTGGTCTTAGAGGATGACAAAGAGGAACAGGCCAAGATCACATGCATCAAAACAAGAACATAGTGCAAGAGGAGGCTCAAACATAGAATACAAAAATTTTTATGGCTATGCATATAGAGACACATAAGAGGAAGGTAAACAAAAAAACTTGGTATATAGATAGTGATTCCTCAAACCACATGAGTCATAACATGAATATGTTTGTGAACTTACACAAGCTAGACTCAAGAGTCACAATTTTTATAGGAGATAGTACTGAGCATGAAGTAGTTTACATTGGTGATTGTCCACTTAATGAACATGTAACTCTTAGAGATGTTTTGTTTGTTCCTACTATTACAAAAAATTTGATTTCAGTTGGATAGATGAAGGACAATGGAGTGAAGGTCGATTTTGACAATAATCAATGGCAGGCTTATCAAAAGAAGGATGGGAATTTTGTTATGAAGGGACAAAAGGTAAACAGATTATATACTTATGAAGCCAAAGTTCCAGATTATGCAGGTTATACAATGGTTAATGGGACTCATGTAAGTCAATTGGATTTATGGCATAAAATATTAGGACACATCAGTGTTGGCAGGTTAAAGGATATTGCAAATAAATCATTGGTTGAAGGTTTACCACAACTACCTAAGCAAGATTTGGTTTTTGTTTGTGAGACATGTCAGTTTGGAAAACAAGTACAAAGTTCTTTTTCAAAAGCAGGATTGCAAAGCTGAGGTATTTTGGACTTGATTCATACTGATGTATGGGGTCCATCTCAGGATCAGTCCATGGCAGGTAGAAAGTACTTTGTAACATTTATTGATGACCTCTCAAAGTTTACATTCATTTATTTTATGAAATACAAATCTGAAGTGCTTGATATGTTCAAGAAGTTTGAATCATTGGTTGAAAAGCAAACAGGTCGAAGCATAAGAAGGTTGAGATCAGATGGACGAGCTCAACACTTTTCTAATCAGTTTCTTGCACTTTTGGACGAACATGGAATAAAAAAGGAGACTACAAACAGATACATACCTGAACAAAATGATGTGGCCAAAAGAAGAAACATGTCTATCTTGGAGATGGGTAGGTGCATGTTAAATGAAAAGGACTTACCACTTACTTTTTGGGCTGAAGCATGCAATATGGAAGTTTATGTGATGAACAAGGTTACCACCTACTCAAAGTCATGTACAAAAAGCACCTTATGAATTGTTTTATGGATCAAAACTAGATATTTCTAATTGTAAAATTTTTGGAAGCATATGTTTTGTTCATGTTCCACAACAGTTAAGGTCAAAGTTGGATCCAAGGTCACAAAAATGGTTTTTATTGGTATGGTAGAAGGGCAACCAGGATATAGATGTTTGAACCCAGATACGAGAGAGGTAATTGTTTCGAGAGATGTTATTTTTCATGAAGATAAATCTTGGTATAAATATGAAGTGGATATAGATGAAGAACAAACTACAAGAAGTCATGAAGAAGATCCAAGTTCTCCAAGCTCATGAGAAAGTCAAATTACACATGAAGAGATAACGCCCCCAATCAAAAGTTGAAGAAAATTCTTGATTTGATTTCAAAGGAAATTGAGTCACAAGAAGAAGAAGGTGAAGGTTCTACGTCAAGAAGAATTCAAACTCAAAGGCAAGAAAAGCATGGTAGGACAAGAAGTCAATCAAGGTATTTAGTAAGAGAAAGAAGGCAACCGCAAAGATTTTCTCATGAATCTTATATGGAAAAACTTCTTGAGGAGCAGGAACCAACTACTTTTAAAGAAGCATCAAAGGTAAGGAAATGGGTTAAAGCAATGGATGAAAGACAGCTTTGTATGAGAACAATACATGGAGTTTTTTTTCCAAGGCAACCTAACATGAAGGTAATCCATAACAAATGGGTGTCCAGGATAAAGAGAAACAATGATGGTTCAATAAGCAGATATAAAGCAAAGGGTTGTTTGTAAAGGTTATGCATAGAGCTCTGGCATCGATTATGAGGAGACATTTTCTCATGTTTCCAAGATATCAACGATAAGGACACTAATAAGTGTTGCCACAGAAGATATCAACAATAGGGATACTAATAAGTGTTGCTGCAAGCAAGGTATGGAATCTTTATCAATTAGATATCAAAAATGCATTTCTTAATGGTGATTTGAAAGAAGATGTGTACATGGAGCAACCAACAGGTTATGAAGATCCCAAGAAGCCTATGCGTGTATGTAAACTCTTCAAAGCATTGTATGGTCTTAAGTAGGCTCCAAGGGCTTGGAATTTTTTATTGGTAAAGTTTCTTGAAAAGCAAGGATATAGGTGTTCAAATGAAGATAGTTCTTTGTATGTTAAGGTTGAAGGATCATTGATTGTTTATATCTCGATTTATGTGGATGACTTGTTAATAACAGGAAATGATGAAGGTCAGATAGCCCGAATCAAAGCAGAGCTTGGATCTGAATTTAAAATTTCAAATTTAGGAGAACTGACGTACATTCTTGGAATCAAAGTTTTGAAGAAGGAAGATGGTGTATATCTTCTACAAAGGAAGTATATTTTAGATTTGTTAAAGAAATATGACATGGAGCATTGCAAGAATATCAGTAATCCAATGGAACCCAATTTTAAGTACAGTGTTGAAGATGGTGAACCTTTAGAGGATCCACCTATCTACAGGTCTTTAATTGGTTATCTTATATATGCAACTTTAACAAGGCCGGATATTACATTTAAGATAAGTACATTGTCTCAATTCATGAACAAACCCACAGATGTACATATGCAAGCAGCTAAAAGGGTCTTGAGATATTTGAAGGGTACATTAAATGAAAGTTTGGGCTACAAATATCATGAAGTTATGGATTTGAAAGCATACAGTGCTGCAGATTGGGCTGGAAATAAGGATGAAAGAAGGAGTACAGGTGGATATTTGATATTTGCAGGTAATGATTTGGTTTCATGGAGTTCTAAAAAACATCCTACACTAGCACTTTCAAGCACAAAAGATGAATATAGAAGCCTTACAAATGCAACATGTGAGATTATGTGGAATTTGAAGCTTTATGAAGATATGAATCTATCTACAGCACGTCCACTACTCTTTGGAGATGTGTAAGTTCATTACAACTCGCATCTAATCCAGTGTACCATGCAACAACAAAACACATTGAAGCGCACTATCACTATATCTGAGAGAAGGTGGTGAATGAAGATATTGATATTCAGCATGTTGGAACTAAAGATCAATTAGGAGACATACTCACAAAAGGAGTGGATGCTCAGAAGCTCAAGCGAATCAAAGTTCTACGTGGAGTCAAAGCATTGGATTTAGAGCTTGAGGGGGGCAATGTTACATAAAAAGAAGCTCTAAAGTATTATTTTTTAGGCTTATGGAGTTTATTATTTCTAATAAATAACATGTGGAGGTGCTCACATCTCCAAATTTAGAGTAAAAGTAGATAAAAGTAAGAAGTAAAGGAGAGGTGTCTATTTTTAGACAAGGAAGGGGCTTCAGTTGACAACCTCTCAATAAAAAGAGTGGTTCTCTTAATTCAGGTGGCCAAATTGAGTGATTCTTGTTGCGTTATGAAGCTTACAACTTCTAATATATATGTAGATCAATTTTTGTACAATTTCTAAATGAAAAACCTCCATGCAAGTAGGCGTTTTGGTAGTGATAGTTTCTTCTATGTATCCAGTGTCTCATCAGAGACATACCTCTCTTCAAACTTCCATATCTCAGTCATACTTTCTATTTATATCATACTTAGCTCTCATACTTTCTATTTATATCAAAATCTTTCCTAGATCTTTGATTTTTCCTATTATTGTACATCTTTGATTTATATCATACTTAGCTTTCCTTAGCTCTCATACTTTCTATTTATATCATAATCTTTCCTAGATCTTTGATTTTGCCTATTGTTGTACATCAATTTTCAATTCAAATAGTTAGTCATACCTTGCTATTGCAGGCCTCAGCATACCTTGACTTCAAACTATTCGTTTGGGAGACATACTCAACCTTCATGGACATTTTTTGTTTCTAGAGCAAGCTACTCAGAGTCTAATTTTGGCATATATGGCTAGTTTTGATAAATTCTATTCAAAGCATTTCTGGTGGTTATTTTTCTACAGTCACCGATTTCTAGTTTTGAAAGTTTGGAGGAAAGTTTGATTTCTGAAGTTTGGAAATTTTTGTTTGATGGTTTGAAGACTTTGGTAGGTCTCATCACTTTGGTTGTGTACTTTAATGTTTAAAAGTTTATAAACATAACATCAATGACCAGCAAGAGGATGAAAGGTGCAAAGAATTCACTACATGAGTTTATGTGAGGGATTCCTTACCAGAATTTGATTAATTCGTCACATTGATGGTGACCGAGGAGATGAATCAAGGAGGTTGACAATAAAAGGTTATCCAAGCCCAAGTTTTCTATTTAGGTAGAGGCAAAGACAAAGGAGGTGGACAAAACTCCCCAGGAAGAGGGAGAGGAAGGTCAAGCTCAAGATCAAGCAACCAAGAAGGCTCCAACCAAAGCTATGGATCAAGAGGAAGAGGAAGGAGTAGAGGAAGAGAAGCAAGATCACATGGAAGAGAAGCATCCAATGGAGAATGCTATAATTGTGGAAAATCAGTGCATTATGCAAGAGATTATTGGTCCTAAGTGTCCAATATGTTATGTGTTGGAAAACAATTAAATGGCTAAAGGCAAGAATAATCCAAATGACATGACCACCTTAGGAATCCCTATATAACGTGTATGAACAATGACCTTCCCACTAATCTTATGTATAAGGACCCATCTTAGGTAGCTCAATAATGGAAGAAAATTAACGTTATCTTCTTGGTCTGCATGTATCTTTACCTCTATCACATATCTCTCTCAGCAAGGTATCAATTTCTTGGTATGGGACTTACCTCTTGCTAGCATATGCGCTAAAGACTCAAAACAAGCTACCATAGAACCATCATTTTGATCCCCATACAAAACCCTTTATATACAATGTTCGATGAGCACTCCGTTTTACGATGATGCAGAGGTGGCTAGCAATGACATTGTGTAGTATCAATGTCGCTAGAAGGGTCACTTCTTGAAGTGATTCACATTCATAGTAGTAACAAGGTGACTAATAAGGAATAAATTCAACTGTGTAAAAATCTCAATGAGCCTCAATTATCAAGATTGAAAACCAATATAACGAGGTTTCAATTATCAAGATTGGAAACAAATATAATGAGGTTTTTACTATGGAATGGAAGGTCAATAGGAAAGAGAAGCTAAGAAAACGTTGTAATGGAAAGTGGAAGGAAACGCCACGATACTTGAAATAGATGGCAATGAAGATGTATAGATAGAGTAGGAGACTCATAGTCGCAAAGGATGTGATAAGATAGTCTTCTACGGTAAGCTATCTTCGATAGATTTACAAAGTCAAAAAAGAAAATATGAACAAAGTCAAAAAAGTATATGAACAAAGTCAAAAAAGAAAATAGAATTACAATGTTTCATGAAGATGCAATCAAGTTTCAAGGAGCGGATGCATTATGAAGGGATATCAATAACAAAGGAGATGAATGCGTTGGAAACAACTGGGTATACGAGGTTTAATAGAAAGGTATATAGAAAGGCTAATAGTGAAACGGTTTGGCCGAATGTATCAAGCAGTTTATAAAGGGCCCTTTTCTTAGGTATCGAAAACAACGATCATAATAATGTTGTTACGTGTTGCTACAAAAAAGAATTGGGACATATAAAAATTTTTATATGAAGAATGCTTTCTTGACTGGGGAAATGCGTAAAATGTATATAGGGTGAATATGTCGTTTTAAGGCCTTTAAGAATACCCCAGGCTTGTAATAAAAGTTTATTTTCTTATCTCGTATGGTGTGGCTTCTTCTCTATACATGAAGAAAAGTTTATTTTCTTATCTCGTATGGTGTGGCTTCTTCTCTATACATGAAGAACAGGTGTAGTATGGTTGTACACATTTTTTAATCTAGGTTGATGACACGATTCGTACCAGAAATGATCAAGAAAACTTGAAGCACGTCAGAAGCAACTTGGATTAGACTCCACATAGGAAACATGAAGTAGCTCGTGGGTTTATAAGGCATAAAAATAAAAACCATATTATTGCTTCAAATAAATACAAACTTAATACGCTAGATAAGTTCGAATTGATGGAATTCAAGTGAATTGACATAAAAAAGAATTGAGTTTGAATCTTAACATTCGGCATGAGGTTGCGATTTTACAGCTATATATGCCATTTTTGGGCTCATTCCTCTTTAGAATGAGCACAAGACTACATGTGTCCTATGGAATACGTGTATTATCTCCATTTTTGGGACATCCTAAGGTTTTGTATCTCATAGAAGCTAGTACAACTCTCAAGCACCTTATTTGTAATATAGATGAAGACCTTTTCAATCATTTTGAAGGTGATATATATGTGGAAACATATTGTGGTGTTGATTTCGAGGGAGCAAAGAAAGATAGGAGTGTTAATTGTCACGATGAATTGGCCGTTTGAGGAATATTTGTCTATGGTAGTTGAGGAAGCAAACCTAGTGGAATAATGATGAACTGAGTCTAAGTATTGACAACTTTGCCAAGCTATATGTAAAATTAGCTATAAAAGGAAGCTTTTTGAAGACTTGAATGTGTATATAAAGCGAATTCCAATCAATTTTAAATACATGTGCGTTTTTAACTTTTCTTCAACGCTATGCTCCATGGAAGAACTAAATACATTGAGGTTCATTATAACGTTTATAAAAAGAAAGTAGTTTCTAAGGATGTTCACAAAAAACATGTGACCACTCATGATAACATCGAAAATATAATTAAGAAATTGTTCAATTCAACAAAATGTACAAGTTCATCATCATGATGGATGGTGTATGGATTGAAGATTGAGGGCGAGTGTTGAGAGATCAGACTTAACTTGAAGCCTTAACTTGAAACAATTACAAGAAAGGATTTTTTTCATGAGAGAGGTTGTTGATATTCTCTATCACACACACACACACACACACACACACATATATATATATATATATATATATATATATATATATATATATATATATATATATATATATATATATATAGACATACATAGATACATAAATACAGACACACACACAAATATATATATATATATATATATATATATATATATATATATATATATATATATATATATATATATATATATATATATATATCCTCATGGTCACATATATACCTCATGGCCACCTTTGGCGAGTTGTGGGGTGACATTATTTTGGCTGGACTTAAAGTTCAACCTTGATAAAGTTTAAGTAGCTTTAGAGGCTCCCCATCCACACACAATAAAAGGATTTCTTGTTTGGGTAAGCTAAATCTAATGCCATGGTCTCCATTTAAGTGGCTCACCCACATTAGCATGCCTCTCAATAGACTTACCACAATCGCTCCCTACAATTTTTATTGGAGTGAGGAATGTCAACATAGTTTCAACCGCGTGAAAGCTTTGGTGACTCAAGCACCCATTTTGTAGCCATCTAACTAGGACCATCTCCCATGCTTCCTTGATGCCTCTAATATTGCAATTGGTAGCATTTTGATGTACTATCAGTATAATTTGTAACACCTTGTTTATTTTTCTAGTCGATGACTGGCACCATCTTATGATAATTACTAGATGACCAAACATAATATGTAGGACTGGTCTATTCTATAAAGTAGTCCCAACATTATTTAATTATACAAAAATTTACCATCCATGTTGATCATTTGGCCATGAATTATCTGGTCAACCAATGGACTCTTGGTGGATCCTTGGTGACATGGGTCTTATTATTACAAAAGTTGACTTTGATATCATACATCGACCATGATCCTCCCATGCGATTGCTAATTTCTTATCACGATTAGATAACGGTGAACCCGTTTAGTGCATCAACAATGCTCCTCTAGTTATCTACACTACGCACCCTACTAAGCCTACTATTCCCCTTGGCCTCACCCAAAACTAGTATGATTTGTTACCCACCTTTTTAACTACTTGAGTCACTCTAGATAGTCTCCTGAAAACACTTGGCACTATATAGCAGCTATTTTTGGTTGATCATTGGACAACTATACTAATATATACCCTCCTCTACCTTATTCTGAGGCGTATCAATGCATGAAGCCAAATCCTTCATTCGCTTGTCTCATACACACCCTATTGGCGATCATTTTTTGGTGGGACCTACCATCCTCAAAATCTTGCAAAGTGGCTTGTGGTGGTGGACCTTGAATAGAGACATCCGTAAGTATATTATGCCCCATCCACCTTGACAATGTACAAGACTCTTTTGCCTTGCTAGCACTCTCCCCTTCAATCAATTTTACCATTAGAACCATTCAAAATATAAGGCCTTGATTTTATGGGTTGTATATCTCCCCGTGTGATCTCCTTTAACAACCATTATGTCCACATCTATAGTGATTATGCCACATGATGAGATGAGGCTTGGGTTGTGAAACATTTGACTACTATAGTGGTCGCTAAGTGACTTACTTGGGAAGGTGTCCCCATTTTGGTCTCCCCTTAGAACTTGTATCAAATCGGGGTATGCACTTTGTGAACAATCTCATTCTCGCATTAACCAAAGATTTCAATATCCTTCATACGTTCAGTACACCATACTACACTAAAGCTAATGGACTTGCCAAAAGTACTAACGAGCTGAGCTTTACCAATGCAAATAAGAGTGATTGAAAGGATTAATGTATCTACACATAAAAATGTATGTGAGTGAGTGCACAAGCCTCATGATGAGCAGCCTTTTTCATTAATGATTGCACCATATTTGTTTCTCCATGCATTTCAAAGTATGCATTCGATAGGGCTACATTAAAAGGCCATGCATAGACATTGATCTTCTAATCCCATGCACATCTCAAACAAGCTAACTCGTATTTGAAGCTGAATTGAATTTTTGAAGCCACAGGTTATTTGGCTAATCAAGGACGATGTGCAGGATTGGTGGAGTTGGATGTCATAGAGAATTTGATCTCTACTTCTTTTGGAAGGACATAAGTGACACATGATCGCAAGTGCATCAATTCTTCTTCAGATAATGTCTCGAAAACCAAGGGTTAGTTGGGTATGCTATGGAAAGAAGGCATAGGGCAGACACAAAAATGAAGCAACTGTTATGTGTTTATTTCTACATGGATCATCAGAAGAAATGCATGGAATAACGACTACGGAAGACATGGTCAGGTGGACATGAAAGTTTGCAGTTCTTCGAAGTTATTACAGATGGAACCAACAAGTGATAACTCTTACCATACTGAGTGTAGCCCACCCCGAAAGTGCTCTTCTACTCATAGCTAAATCATCTATAACCCTTTCTAGGAAAATTCCCGAAAATAAGAAACAACAGACTTATCTACGCTAGTAGATATTAATTTGTATTCACATTGGCATTTAGACTGGTAATCCTTGGAAAAGCTTTTAACGAAGTGTAGTTGGTGTATGTAGTAGGGGGACATATACGGGACGAAAAAGTAGATGCTTTGGCAAAAGGGACAGAGATTTCTGTGGGGTGACTGACGATTACTACTTGAGGAACGCATGTACTCTAAATTTGGTATGCATGCATCAACCCGTGGATGATAAGAAAGAAGGACGTGCTTGAACAGGAAGGAAGTTGGTTTTATTCGCGTTTGCAAGATGCATGGAACATCATCATAGAGCGTGTGCTTGTAGCTTAGTTCCTGGAGCTCGAGCGAGGAATGAACATTTGCAAAACTTCTTTTCAAAGCAAGATAGCTACACAATTTGTGGATTGATGTCTTTATCTGCTGTCTTTTATGATCTCTCAGGATGAAGGCATTTCACCTCTGCCTAAGCTTATAGCTGGATTCTATTGGGGCTAAGGGCATGTCCGTTTTCATCTTTTAAGAGGAGAAACGAAGCGAAATTCGAAGAAAAAAATGGAGTGAACTATTGGGGGCAGGAGGGCAATTCTACATGATTCGTTGTGGCGATTTCACGAGCAGCATCTGAAAAAGCATTGATGAAGCAGAGATTGATGGAAGGGGACGAGAATCGCAAACTGTTTCAAACAGAAGTGGTTCGAGATCGCTAGCTGGTCAAGGCCGCAAAGTTTGGTGATTATAATTTACACAGGGAAATTGTGCATGATGTAATAAAAGCTGACGGACTTAGTCCCAGCATAGGAAGGGAGGCCAAGACCACGGGATTCTCGGTTGACAGTTCTCAACGCTGACGAGAGAAGTTTTATCAGATACAAGGATGACGACTGCGCTCATCATCTGATGCCGAGTCAAATTGGAAGAAAGAGATAGCTGATGCCTCAACGAAACCATCAACAACACACTGAGATTTGAAGATGATGCTACCTTAGGAACTCTGAAGAGCGCATATGATTCTACCTTAGGAACTTTGCCATTCATGATCTCACATATACGAAAAGGTTCTGACTTCAACTCATGTTCTCTAGGTACTTTTGCCTCCAACTTGCTCCATCGATGTCTACGCTAATGACTGAATTGGCAAATTGATGGCTGCTTCGATCAACTCTAAATGGATTCATACGGTATTCTCTGATGAACACTACAACGAAAGGTGTTAGAATTATGATAGGACAATGAAAAACTTAGATTTATGCTGCACTTGCTTTTTCTGTGGTAGAACGACTTCTGTTGTTATCTCTCTCTTAAATTATGTCGCCAGTCTGTTCAATTTTGATTCAATCTGCTATGCTAATAGCTTCAACTTTGCGCTGATGGTTAATGAATATTTATGATGACAAAAACTTATGCCTCTGATCATTCCATATTGCTTTTTTACCTTCTCATAGTCTCATCGAGAAAGGACCAGATTGATCATTTGAGCTGACATTATCGCTCCTTCTACTAGACTGTTAACATTCGATTCAATGAAAGGTTGCGATACGTCATGAGATGGAAGAGTTCAAAGTCATTTTGAATGCACATAGGAATTGAATTCATACGGGTAATGTTGATATTCACTCCCCGTGTGCATTTGAATATTCTGAAAATGTTAAAGTACACAGGTGTTTGCATGAAAAATGCAACTGCGATGTAATCATGCATAAATCTATGTCCCTCCTACCATGCATCGAATGGTTGCGGTAATTATGACTCTTTGGATGATAATATTATGATATCGTTGTCCTATATATGCCTCCTTGTATGAATATTGTGCTCTCCTGATCTATGCGAATAGACGTAAAGCTGATTTATGAATTGAAATTCATTGAGATTATCTTACTTTGCAAGAAGACATCAAAGTTATGATTTTTCATTGAAGTAGAGTTTCCCAAAGACATACAAAATAATATTGCTGAAATTATTTAATTCCTTATAGAAAAGATACACTATGAAGATTGTGTCTTGATCAAACATGTGGAATCGGTTTCTTGACTTGATTTTGTGTGCAAAATAATTGATCCATTGTCTCTGAGTTGCCAAATCACCCGAGCTTGCTCCAAGCACCCGTCGTGCGCTGTTGGATTTGGCGATTGACTTCATCCACCAACCGAGCGTCCACTTCCTTATGACAGTGTTTGTGAGCATCCTTTGGCAAGGAATCTTGGCTTGTACCTACAAACTGATCCATCTGAGTTTCTTTTAACCTTATATACCTATCTACAACCAAATATCATTTGATTGGGTGACATTGGAACTAAATCCTAATTTTCCATCTCCTCAATTAGGATTTTCCTTCGCCTCTTCATCGGTTGAGGGCTCCTCAAAAATGGAATCCCTTGCCAAGTAAATTGAATGCATTGTAACAACTGTGGAATCATATCCATCGCTTTTTGGTTGTCTCTTCTCCCTTGTTGACCTTCTAGGTGCTTGCTTGGAGCATTCTCTACACTGTTGCATCTTTGGTTTGCCTTTTGAATTCCATAGCTTGTAATCTTTTTCCTTCTCATCTTGGCCATCATTTGTATCACTTCGTGGGTCCTCGAGTATATCATGTTTGCTTCCTAATTGATGAGAATTAGAATCAAGAACATATGGAAGAGTTTCCTTTTGTTTGTCTTCATCATACCAAGACATGTGTTCTGCAACATCCCCACTTGTAGTGAATTGCTTGATTGAAAGATTATAGAACTTTTATCCCATCTCAATTGAGTTATACCCAACAAACACTACCTTTCTTGCCCTTCCATCTAGATTACCTCTTAGTTGTGGTGGTATATAAACATTAGCTAAACAACCAAACGCATTGCAATGACCAAAACTAGGTTTTCTTCTATATCATGTTTCATAAGGAGTCATACCTTCGAGTGATTTGGATGGTAGTCTATCGACAAGGTACACACCAATTGAAATATCCTCTACCCATAGATAATGTGGTAACCTCTTCTCTTCAAGCATTATTCTGGCTGATCCAACCAATGTCTTGTTTCTTCTCTCTGCAATTCTATTTAATTGAGGAGAGTGCCTGGTAGTCACTTCTCTTTTGATACCTCTATCGTGCAAGAACTCATCAAACTCTTTGGAGAAGTATTCTCTTCCTCCATCATATCTGAGCTTCATGAGGGGTCTACCTATATGACTCTCCACATGTGCTAGATACTTTCG
This sequence comes from Ceratopteris richardii, assembly GCA_020310875.1. NCBI lineage: Eukaryota > Viridiplantae > Streptophyta > Polypodiopsida > Polypodiales > Pteridaceae > Ceratopteris > Ceratopteris richardii. The sequence continues at coordinate 106,439,072 of CM035415.1, forward strand.
GAAGCAATCAAACGCTTCATTCTTACTTTCGATAAATTACAAAATAGTCCATCTACTATGGTCATCAATAAATGAGGCATAATACCTTGATCTTGCCAGTGAAGGTTCTGGATTGGTCCCCATACATTTGTATGTGCTAAGTCCAATAAGTTGTTGTGGATGCAGTCTTTGTAATTAAATTGTTGTCTTTGTGCCTTCTAAATCTCGCATGCATCACATCTGTTGATCATGTGTTTCTTTGATATGTTTGGCAACCCAAGAACACTTTGATACATGCATATATCCTTTAACGTTCTTTCATTCATAATAGCTAGCCTCATATGCCACACGTCAAGCTCACTTAGGGTTTGAGACTTAAAGCTTAATAGAGCTATATTTTTGTTTCTCCTACTTGAAATGTAAAGAGCCTACCATGCTTCTCACCTCTAAAGGCCTATTGAGGAAAAAAAGGGAATTACACAGGATTTCGAGACAATTCTTTGTGTCCCAATGTTTCATGTTTCCACTCGTTCACACACTACAACATGTTATCATCTCTTGATTAGAGTATGTCAAGGATATTTGTATTATAAATCGGATATGAGGCTTGATCTCAAATTTAAGATCTTTATGTTGTTGATCTTTAGAATAATTGTTGCAGTCCCTTCTATTATGGCTTCTATTGATATTGTTGAAGTTGTGTCCACCTTTGCCTGTATTGTTGCCATATCCACCTCTTCCACTTCCATTAGGGTCTTCCCATCGAACCAACAATTTTGAGTGTTATGGTTGTGTTGGAGTTAGACATCTGCGGAAGCACGCGAACAACACAAGGAAGAAGAAGAAGAAGCTTAGAGCAAAACACACAATACTGAATGTATTACTAGAGAATATACAAAGATAACTAAGTATCCCATTAGGTCACTAGGCTTATATACAAGCCGGGGGAAAAAACCTCTTAAAGAGGGAAAAGTGCCCCGATGGTCCTAGAGTTTTCAAACACATCACTACCTAAATATATCAACAAATCCCCCCTGAACACAAGGTGAAGGGGCTGAAAAACATACACTTCTTCATGCAAGTCACCATTTAGAAATGCAATTTTAATCTCCAACTGATGTACATTCCAACCATGATGAGCTGCAAGTGCACAAATGCTACGACCAATAGTCATACGACAAGTAGGAGCAAAGGTTTCATCAAAATCAATGCCTTTTTCCTGCGCATAACCCTTTGCAACAAGCCTAGCATTATACCTGTCAACTGTACCATCAAGTTTATGCTTCAGCTTGTATACCCACTTAGTACCAATGGCCTTCTTGCGAGGAGGCAAGTCACATAAAGACCAAGTACCATTCTTCATTATAGCATCATATTCACATTGCACATCAGCCATCCAATTTTTTGAATTTTGTGCTTCATCAAATGAAACAGGCTCACTCTTATCACAGAGATTAGATGCAGCCATAACATAGAAATCTGATGCAAAAGACACACTATGAGAGCCTGAACGAGTACGATATGACAAAGGTGCATCTTATTTGCTATCATGTAAAGTCTGCACCAACCATTTTGGCATAGTTTTTGCCTCCTCAATATAAGTTCTCTCATCAACAAGTGCATCATGATAAATATACATCAGAAATGGGATGATCTGCATCATCTCATGAAACGTTCAAAGGCTAAGAAGTTGCCTCATTAGGACCAGCACTAGACTGTCCACCTGTAAAAAGAGGCAGCAAAGTATCATACATGTCTTTGGAGCTAACAAATGTCTCCTTAGTACATGAAAGCAATGGTTGAATAGCATCTTCCACAAAAACAACATCACGGCTAACTAGAATGCATTTAGTCTGTGGATGATACAGACGATAACCTTTACTTTTAGAACTATACCCAACAAAAATATATTTACTACTTTATCATCCAATTTTCTACGATGTTGTGTAGGCACTAATGCATATGCCAGATAACCAAAAACACACAGATGAGCACTAGATGGCTTTCGATCATGCCAAGCCTCATATGGACTAATAGAATGTAGTGCTTTAGTGGGACACCTTTTAAGTACATATGCTGCACACATGACACCCTCAAGCTAGAAACTATGTGGTAAAGCCTAACTCTTGACCATATACCTAGCCATCTCCATGAGTGACCTATTCTTTGGTTCAGCAACTCCATTCTATTGAGGTGTATACAGCATTGTACACTGTTGTTTTATCCCATGTTCAGCCATAAATGCATTAAAACGAGAAGATATATATTCCCCACCTCGATTAGAATGGAGGGTGCCCATTTTATATGCTGACATATTTTCAACCAAAACTAAAAACTATTTGAAGCACATGAACACTTCGGACTTTACCTTCAATGGATATACCCATGCATGCATGGAAAAATCATCGATGAAAGTCACGAACTAAAGATAATTTCCAAAAGAAGGTGTCTGCATAGGACCACAGACATCACTATGCACAAGCTGCAATTTCTGAGTAGCCCAAACTGAATCATCTTTTCGAAAGTAGGAATGCTGCATTTTGCATAAAATACAACCTTCATAAACATGTTTTCCAAGTGCCTCAATTTTGGGCAAAGAGGACACCATTTTAGATTTCTATAGGTGTAACAAACCAGCAAAATTCAGATGACCAAAGCGTGCATGCCAAAGCTTTGCATCCGACATAGCCTGAGAATCATGTACTGCACATGCAAATCATTTACAGATCTTTCAGAGTCTATGAGCTTATACAACCCACAACATAAAATGCCAAAAGCAATAATCTTTTCGCCGTTCGACAAATCATGAACTATGCATCTGTCATCAATAAATTTCACAAATAAATCAATCTTGGCTAATGTAGAAACTGATAACAGATTTTTCTTGATCCCTGGCACAAAAAAAGCATGTGATAAAGTGAAAGATAAGAAGAGTTGTTGACGCATGTAATAGTATTCCGTGTAGGGGCAGGCTTGAGTGAAGAGAAGAAACTGTGCTGTGAGGTAATATGTTTGGTCACCCCACTTTCAAAGTACCAAACATCTAAGTCTAATGCAGACATGCACTACTCATAAGAAGATGGGTCAAAACTACAAATGATATTAAACACCCATTCTTCTTCCTCCACAAGATTAACAAACTCTATTTTTAGTGTAGAAGCTTTTGCAAGAACCATTCCAACCTCTTTCTTCTTTGCCTCGTTAGCAGCCAATTTTGGATAGTTCTTTATGATATGATCATTTCCTTTACAGTACTTGCAAAACAATCTCTGCTTTTCTGATTTCTTTTCATCTTTGTCTTCCCTCTTTGATTGTGCAGAATTAGCAGATTTCTTCTTACTTGTTGAAGATCTCTATTTTCCTTTGCCCTTCTGACTAGCCAAGAAATCGATCCACAACATGCATAATGGACCTCTTCTGCCTGGACTGATCTTCCTGCAACAAAACAGAGACTAACTCCTTGAATGACAAGGCATTTAGATTTCCTTTTATCAATAACTGAAGAGTAGAAGCAAGACTCTGATATGAATCAAGAAGACCATTTAGAACGGTCTACAGAAGTGAGCTACCTAGTATAATCTCATCAGTAGAAATTAACTGTTCCTTCAAGTCTTTGATCTTTGTTAGAAAACTTTCCATAGAATCACCTTCATTCATGTGCTCACTCTCCAACGTTTTTTGGGGGTAAGCAACACGAGCCTCATTCCTAGCTTGGTACAATATGGTAAGTGTATCCCAAGTATCTTTAGCTGTTCTATAAGAGTGAATGTGAGGAATAACGGCACGTTTGAGAGAAAAAGCTATCAATGCATATGCATGGGCATCTCTGCCATCCCAACAAAGTTTCTCTATAAGGCCTATTCAGGAAAAATGGGAACTACACATGATTTTGAGAAAATTGTTTATGTCCCAATGTTTTACTTTTTGACTCATTCACATACTAGAACATGTTATTATCTCTTGATTGGAGTATATTAAATTGACAATTTATTATTAACGATAATTGTATTGCAAATGGGGTATCAAGGTTGGGCTCAAACTTAGGAAGTTAACATAGTAAATAACATAAATGGGACTTGAATAATTCCCAAATTTCTTGAATAACCCTTCTATAGTAGGTGTAGCAGAAGCCGCAACACGAACAGGAATATGTAGAATATCATCATCTTCAACACCTTTTGCATCAGCTTCAATACCTGCAGTTGTAATAGTTGTAGGTGTGATAGGACATTTTTCAACACCCTATACAATGTTCCACAGTCCTTTTGCAACCAATACATGTCACATCATATAATCCCACAATGCGTTGTTCGTACCATCCAACTTATCCTCAACAACCAACATACAAAATACATCACTGCTTTCAGCCATGGTCGGTGACTAAAATACCTTGATGTAGAAAATTGACTGTATCTCAAAAAGTTGAACAAAACTACCCAGATGAGTTCTGTTAAGCCTGTAGTGGACTTCCAGAACCTTATACTAGCAAACCAAAACTCGTATATACCTTTGGCACAAAAAGATGAAATAGCATGCACCAAATCTCCTCTTCATCGTCTTCCTTCTTCTTGCTTTTCTTCTTCTTGTCCTTCTATATCTACACATAGAGCATTTGTTGAACTACCAAGATAGGAGTTACCTTCCTTTTATGCTATTTTTGGCCTCTTTCCTTTTCACTAGATTCTTGGGTCAAAATGTGAGAATAGGCACTAATTGTTTACCCTAATTTGGAACTACTTCAAGGTTGAACAAGTATCCATCAGGAAGCTTGTCTAAAAAACCTTATGGGGTTTCTCTTGAAGTGAGTTGGAAAAGGTGATCGTCCCAATGGTAGGTCCTTACTTTCCTAGAAACTACATCAAAACCATACTCCATTAGTAAGAGAAACCATCTTACTAACCTACCTGTATTGCAAAGCTTGTTCACCAATTATAATAAGGCTTGATGGTTTGTAAAAAATTTGAACTTATTTTCAAGAATACTTGTCCAAGAAAGACGTTGAACCTTGGAGTTTGTGCATCCATGATGAGATCATAGGATGTGGTGAAAGATTGCCATTGCTTTCCACTTCTAATCCCATTCAAAAGTTGCCTCATGATGCCTTCTTCTTCAGTTAACTCTCAAATGGATGCCAATTGATAAGAAACCTCCTTGACCTTTATAAAAAATTCAACGATGGTTTATTTTTGGAGTCTTCTTTATCTAGTTGAACTCATTCCAAACATGTTTCTTCCTTGCCTTTGTACTAGGAGAAAAGAAAGTCTCTATGGCATCCCAAGTTCCTTGAGGTATCTTACATCCTCAAATATGTGGTAAAAGAAAATCAGAGATAGAGTGAGTATGTATTACCTTTCTTGAGCATCCCTCGTACACCAAAGTGTGAGGCTATCTGTTTCCTCTTGAGTAGGTCCTCCTTTGCATCTTGGAAAAGGTGTTGCTTCATCATGTGATATAATCCCATCTAGATTTCTTCCTCGCAAATAAGCCTCAATTCTAATTTTCCAAGAAGCATTGCTATGTCTATCAAGCTCCTCAATCATTCTTGGAAATACATCTCGCGTCTTGAAGTTTCTCTAATAACACTAAAAGAAAAGTTGAGGAAGCTTGGAGCGGCTTGGAGAGTAGAGTTGTCAAGTGGTGAAATTTGTCTAGCAAACTTGCATAGGACCAACCCTAGCTCTTTGGATATGTAACTTAGGTCTTGTAGGGTTGTGTTTAATGCAATAAAATCCAATAGGTACTTTGGAACATCAACAAGAACAAGTTGATGTAAAATAGATAACTTGCACCTTCACTAGCTCACAAAAAGCTAGCATAATAACAATTGTGACTCCAAACAATGAAAGCAGCTAGCATAATAACAATTGCAAATGTTCCTCTTAAGGGAGTGTCATAAATAGGTTTGGATCTCAAAAATGCATAAAAACCCTAATTTATAACCACTATAGAGGGACCAATCACCTTAAGACTGAACTATTGTCATTACAATTTTTTAGGAATGTGTAGAGAATGACCCCGAGACTAAAAAAATTGAATTTATTAGACATTAATGAACCAATGAAATGAACATGTGTACACCTAAAGGAGAAAATTTTAATTTTGCAACGAGTTCTTAAACAATGGATTTGGAGCTCTGTAAAGAAAGAAAAAGTCTCTACAAGTTGACTTGATCTGAGGAAGGAGTAGAGAAGAGAAATGGCACCAAGCAATGATCAAAGAATATATGTATTGCTTAAAATCATGACTTTGCTTAATGTAAAAATGATCACGAGTCTCTACATAGAATCTTAAGGATATGGCCATGCCTTTTTTCATCAATTTGAAGTCAAATATAGGCGGGTTTATTTGTTTAGATTGATTGGTATATCTTCTACAATCTTAGAGAAGAGAAAGTTGAAGTCATATCTACATTTTGATTGACTCATTGAGAATCAATACCAACGACTTCTAACTTGTGGCTTTTAGGCCTTGTACTCTTTCCTTTTACAAAGATAAATACTTTGGAACATATATAAGAATGTGATCCTATGATCAAACTCTCAATACAATAAATGAATGCAAATAAAACTATACAAGCAATATATGTGGCATCCTTCAAATGATGGATTTGATTAACATCAAGTCCACCTCAAGCATAATGAAAGCTTGATGTTGCAGCATCTCTATACACCTACATATGCACATATCCATAAGAAACCTTCTTAGATGGTTAAATTTTCATCAATTTGGGCATATCTCTTATACACAGGTTGTATTCCATTCTAATTTAAATAGATATTTATTTTTTTATGACTTTGTAGTTTTCAAATTTTTTCCTTCACAATAACTTCAAAACAAATACTATTTTATTTACATACAAACACACATAATTGTACACATTATCTCACTCCCAAATCCGCTCACACATATACTCACACAAGGGTTACACACACATAAGGGTGCACAAACATACCTAGAGTAGCACAGATAGGTAGGGTTCATTCATACGCTTAGGCTTTACACAAAAACATTTAAAGGAGTACACATACACATAAATAAAGGTGCAAAAACATACATGAGGCATTAACCATACTCATGGGTTCACAAATATAAGGTTAATATGCAAACACATTGGGTGCTATGGTTTCATGTTTAGGGCTTTTATGTTCACATTTTATACATTGGGGTCTAGGGTTCCACATTTAGGTCTTACACACATTAGATCTTAAGATATACATACAGCTTCACACTTAAGGTTTTCAACTAAGTCACGTCTTTTATGCACACATACTGAATTGAGGTTTCTGAAAACTCACTCACTTACAAACATTTAGCCATTCTACCTATACACAAATAACTTATTGCATTTTTTTCTCTCTTTTATCTGCAAGTACTCAATCATAAAAATCATTAGTAGAAATCATCAAATCATAATCAACATAGAGAGAAGTGAACCAAAATAAAATTGATTTGTATCTTCTTGATCTTCTAGCCACAATGGATTTCATCCCCACAATCCCATGATGCCTCTTTGCATCATTATGTATATAGATGTGTAGCCTTGCACAAACCAATGTTAACTTCAAATGATCTTTCAACATCAAAAATTTTGTTCCATAAAACAAAGAAGAATTCATTTTGGAAATCCAAACACTAGAAATGTAATAAGACACTAGAATTCGACCATAAGTGAATATTATATTATAAATAAGATCACACCTTCATATTCGTATGCATAAATCACATTGAGAATCTCTTGTTAAAGAAGAAACCATGTGAACCACCTATCACATAACCATCATGTAGCATGCACATAAAACCATGAGCCCAAGTTTCTAACATGAACAAGTACATGTGAAGAATCCTAGGAAGAGTTTGACTATGTATCTTCTCTAAGCTGAGTAGATGAGACAAGTTAACCAATACCAAAAGAAGAATGAATAGTGTTGTGTCACAATCCATCACTAATACAAGCATAGATAACGAAAAATGCACATGCCAAATAGATTGATGGCAATACACACAAATCCAATGGTGATATACCTCCCACAAAAGAAGAAATCTAGTAAGATCGTCCAACCTCATGACTAAGTCCAAGTAAATGGAGATAAAACTGATAAAAAGCTACCATACAAGCATAAGCAATCTGTTAGACGAGTTGTCTAGCATCAAGGCTTATAGAATTTCAACAGCTTCTCCTCTTGAAAATGAACTCTAGAACCAAATAACTATGTGGGAATATCCATCCACATATGCAAAGAATCACACTCATAAATAGACAATACAATAAGTGACCATATGATAATACACGAGCCAATCAAGATGACAACTAAATGTGGAACTTGGGCTTTGATTTTGATCACATACTTGGAAGGAAACATGAGAAAATTCAAGTACTAACCAATAATCTATTCTTTACCTAGTATAACTATGTATAAAGGGCAAAAAAAACCCATATTTAAGTGATATAAATTAGAATGTAACCACAATGCTATTGTTTATGTATTGAAAAAACTAGGATATGAAATCACTGACGAAATGACATAAATAAGTAGCACAATGCCACAATACATTTCAAAACTTGACATAGGTCACTCTACTCTCATATGGAGGAGCATGCACATAGATCATTCATAGTCAATGTTGTCAAGCTCTTAAGCTAAGAGCTCATGCACCAAAATATTGCAATAGAAAATTTCCAAAACAAAATGAACCTCCAAAAGCCACTAGGGTTATCATATGAAAGTCTATTTGTGTATATTTTTGTGGTTTAGGGCTCATAACCTCTTAATCTCAAAATTTAGACTTCATCTTTTCTTATCTATAAAATGACACTTTCAACACCTCAATCAGATTCTTGTAGTTCAAGATAAATACAATGTTTCTATCATTTTTATCTTCAGTTGCTCCACTATTCCTCTCTATTTTGCAATTTTGACAACATAGAGTTTCGAATCTCGACCTCTATTCTTCTACAAACTTGTAGATGGTTTTTAAGCCACAAGAAAAAATTGGATGACTTCAATATTACATATAGAACTCAGGTTGTTGGTAAAACTATGAAAAACTATAAAATGATTATAGATCTAAACATTATATCACTATGCATTTTCTTGAATTTTCAACAAACACCTCTAAAGAAAATTCCATCACCTTCTACAAACTTGTATGTCTTTGCATAAGATATCCATAAAGCTTGAATTCGCCTATGTTGGCGCTTCCTGGCTTGTGTTGAGGGCTATATTTTGTATACCTCCTCTAACAATAATCTAATTCTATATATGTAATATGTTATCTATTCTATTTCCCTTTGATATGGATATGCATAAAATAAATATGGAAGATAGAAGTCAAGTGGACCCCACCACTGAAGATGACTAGCTCTCCTTGTGGTAAAAGATAAATGATGAATATAGAAGGGAAATATAAAAGAGAGATGGAAATTCAATAATATTCAAGTATTTAAACCTTGTCCCACTCTCTTTAGAATGAAACAAAAGTCTTTCCAAAGGCCCCATAGCCTCACCACACCTTTTTAAAATTTTCAACAAAGGAAACCTTTTGGTTATGCATATATCTTATATTCTTGGGCTCCAAACTCAAAAGAATGATGCTAAAAAGTCAAAATTTGGTGGATTGGATCCCTTTCACACATTTGAGGAGAAAATATCATATTTTTGTAATACAACTCCAAATTATTCAAGAAATATGTAAAAACAGGCCAAATATCACACTATCTTGAGTCTAGAATCTTCTAGATATTTGTAAAGAATTCCCATCTAGCCACAAATGTAAAATATCTAGAATATTTATCTCAAAATATTATCCCTAAATATCTCCCCAAAAGGCCTATAAAAGGACCCCTTGGGTGCCCTCCAAGAGCAAGAAGAGTTGTATGCACTTACACACTGTGGGTGTAATGGGCGCTCCAAACCTAGGAGAAGGAGTCTACCCTATGTCACTATATTGAGAGAGCTATGAAAGCTCCTAATTTTTAAGTCCCCCACGTCTTTGTAACATTTTCTATTTCAACCAAGTTCATTTCTCCCATTCCTCCTTTTCCATTAGCCTTAACATTTTCTTATTCTACGCAATACACCCTCTCTTCTTCCATCATTTCCTACTCCGTCCATCTTCCTTCCATCTTCACCATCATTCCCAAACCGATTGAAGATTGTGGTACCACCTGGGTCCTCTTTTCATTGAGAATCTCTTTCTTGTGATTGTTTTGTGTTTTGTGTATTGGTCCTAAGAGGGCAGCGCGGACAACCCCTACCTTTAGAGTACTTGTGTTGATTGTTCATGTGTTGGTACTAAGAGAGCTGCGTGGATCACCCTTGCCTTAAGAGTACCCTTGTGTTGATTGTGTTTAAGTGTACTTAGAGGGAGGCATGGACAACCCCCACCCTAAGAGTGCCATTGTATTTGTGTGACAAGGCAGCACAGACAACCCCTGCCTTGGCAATGCTGTGTGTGTTTTCATGTGAATGATTTTGTAGGAGTGTGGCGTCCCTCATCTTCAATTCCATTTTCTGCTTATGAGTTGATCATCGAGGAAGTGCTAGAGGCCATTTCCTTAATGCCCCTCTCACAACTTTGTGTCCCTAGTGAGGAACTCAATTTCACGAACTTCCAAAACCCCAACAACCAAAATCGTCCCATTCGTCCCAACCAACCTTATCAACCAAGACCCCTTCTTTCTGTCCATATCACATATAGTAGAAAGATATTCTTCCATCAACCCATTGTCTATTATTTTGGGGCAGAGCATTTGGCAGAAATCCTTGAATCTCAAGAACCCTTTATCTTTTGAGCTCTCGAATATACCCTTAGTTTTGATGCTTGGATCTTCATTCTTTTGTAAGAAAGCCAATTTCAAGTTCAACCATGGCATCAGTCTTCCCACACTTGTATGGAAGACCGAACGAAGATGTTGTAGAGTTTTTGGACAACTTGGAGATGGCGTACCTTGTCTCAAGAAGGGATCAAGAAGCAATGAAGCTAAGGTTTTCCCATTGGTCCTAAAGGAGGAAGCAAGAATATGGTGCAAAAACTAATCCAACGAAGCAACACAAAGCTGGGAAGTTGTGCATGAAGCATTCATAGCACGATATGGAAAAAAAGAATACACTAGAAGGATTTGTGGCAACAATTGCTCTCACTAAGGCAAGTCACACTTGAAGAATTTTCAAATTATGAGTCTAAGTTTCAGTGTGTGTGGAGTAATTTGGAAAGTAGCCTAGGGGCAAATGAAGTAGCTCCACAATTTTTGAAAAGGGATAGATTCAGCTTAGGAGTCTTCCCTTCTCTAAAACAAAAGGTGGAGTGAGAATTTCCAGGTACTTTTGAAGAAGCATTAGATATAACAAAAGTTAAGTGTAGAAAATGAAAGTTTCACTCTTCAAAAGTTGAAAAAGTAGAACATATGGATGTTGTTCCCCTAGTACTAGCTGCACAGGTAGAGAACAGAGAAGCTTCAAAACAAGATATCTTGCAGAAGCTCACACAACAGCTGGAACAACTAACACTCAACTTGGTGAGGACCCAACAAGAGAGACCACAAAGGGAATGAAATTGAGGATAAGGACGACAAGCACAAGAGTTTATATGCTACAACTGCAACAAACATGGTCACGATATGTACAATTGCCCTCACCCTTGTAGGAATCTAGGTGATATGTATCCTATTAGGAGGCCACCACAATATGCATAGGAACAAAAATAACATCAAGCAAGTATTCCACCTATCCTAATGGCTCAAGGTGACCAAAGACAAGTGAATGTTTTGGAGCTAATCGAGGAACAAGAGACCATGGATACGATGCCAATCAAACGGACAAGAGTGCAAGATAGAGATCGATCTCAGGATGAAGATTCAAGCATGAGTACACAAACAAAGAAATGCAGAGTTGCAAAAGGTGAAGCTAGTAAAAGAAAGAGAAGGCCGAGGAGGAAGATCATGATGGAAGTCTTTCCTCTAGGTAAGGGTATTGAACCTTATGACCTAATTGAGGATATATCCACATAGAAACCAAATATCATTTGGCCACAATTACTCCAATTATCTTCAAAAACTAGGAGGGAATGGTCCAAGCTAGTAAGCACTAGGAGGGCTAAAAATAAGGAAATTAACCTTATAAGAGCCAATGCATGTGATGACGTGGTACCCACAGTGGCTGCATATGTAAAAGGAAAAAGGATTTCCAATGTGTACGTGGATGACAGAGCATAGATGTGTGTCATGACAGAAAAAACAATGCATAGGCTAGGCTTGGACGTGAGAGGACCATCTGCATACCAAGAGAAAATAGTGAATAATAGTGTTGTTAAATGTGTTGATGTAATTGAAAATTTAAGAGTTAAAGTATGTGATATAGAGGTTGCTTTGGATATGTATGTAATTGCAACCAAAGGGGAGGGCTACCCCATTATATTACAATGTCCATGTTTATTAGCAGTGAAGGCAGATCAAAAATGGGGTTCTGGCTTCTAGTTCTTAAACCAAATGATAGAAAAAAGTCAATTAACTATGATTTGAAGGACCAGAAGAAGGAAGATCACAGGTATGAAACAACTGTAGATGAAGAGAGCTCATGCTATGATAGCGATTCTAGTAGTGAGGAATCGACAACCAAAAATGATTCATCAACACTCAAAGTCATGGGCGTGATCTTTCAAGGAAAGGAAGATGGAGGCAAAGAGGATGAGCTACAACAATCACAAAGTGAGTACTCCATACCCGAAGTAGATCTCCAAAAGATGCTAGCGGAATATCTCACCTCAGAGGAAAAGACCACGTACATCAACATGCTCAAAAGGTACCCCAAATTGTTCATTAAACATTATAATGAGATACAAGGTGTAATTGTTATTCAACATCATATCGAAATCAAGCGAGAAGCAAAGCCAGTGGCGCAAAAGCTTAGAAGGATCGGAACACTTCAACAAGAGGCTCTGCTAAATGAGGTAAATAGACTCATAAAGGCTCGTTTCATTTACCCTGTAGAAAATTCAGAATGGGTGTCTCCAGTAGTAGTTACCCCAAAGAAGAATGGTAAATGGAGGGTGTGTGTAGACTATAAATCCTTAAATGTAGCAAAAAAGAGAGATCATTTTCCACTACCCTTCCAAGATGAGATTCTAAATGAAGTGGCAGGTCATGAAAGGTACACTGCATGTGATGGATACTTAGGGTACTTTCAAATTCGGATAGCTGAAGAGGACCAAAGAAAGACCACATTCATTACACCGTGGGGATGTTTTGCTTATGGGGTTATGCCTTTTGGCCTAACCAATGCACCTGCAACATTTCAAATATTTATGAACTATGTTTCTCAACCATTCTTTTGATCATCAATAAGGGTGTACACGGATTACTTTTGCATATATAGCACTAGAGCTATGCATTGTCAAAAAGTGGAAGAAGGCTTAAAAAGATTGTACGAGCTTGGATGTCAATTGAATCTCAATAAGTGTCCTATTGCCGAGAAAGCGGTAGTTCTCCTTGGACATCTCATATCAAAAAAGGGGATTCAAGTTGATCCATCCAAAGTGGAAGGCTTATTGGCTCTACCTCCTCCAACAACAAAGAAAACCTTGACTTTTGTACAAAAGGTATGCTACATGTCACGGTCCATCCACCTTCTATCTGAAATCATATCTCCCTTACAAAAGCTTGCACAAGATAGTTTCTTTGCATGGGAGGATATTCATAATGAATGTTTTGAAGAAATCAATGGAGTACTCAGCACTCTACGCACATTGATGCCACCAAATATGCGAGAGACTTTCTATGTGTGTCCAAGTGCAGGTGAAGAAGCAATCGGAGTAGTCTTACTCCAAAAGGATACAAAGATATCTGATATGCATCTTGTTTAATTTGCTAGCAAGGTGATGAAAGAAAATGAGAAGAGATACATAAATGTAGAGAAACTCATGTATGCACTTGTGCTTGGAGTAAGAAAGTTTTGGTCTAACCTTCTTGCAAGGCCTCTGATTATTCTTACAACATGCATTTCCATATGTGGTACAACATATGAGCATCTCATCTAGAGAAGCTAAATGGGTTCTTGAACTTCAAGAATACAACTATACTTTTGTAGTAGAGGAAAGCACAAGATCTAGTCTTGCAGACATAATCACCTACAGAAAATGGGAGAGGAGAATATTCATGAGAAGGAAAGGGGAGAAACCTTGCATGAAGAAGATATTGAAGATGCACATCTTGTATTTTTTGATGGTGCAAATAAGAGGCAGGTCGACAAAGCAAGAAGAGGATTTATGATCTATGACAAAAACAAACAGCTCGTCTTCAAGAAAGGTATAACTCTTCCTAATGCTCATTCAAATAATAAAGCAGAATATGCAGCACAATGTGAGGCCTTGCATGAATGTGTTGAACATGGTATCAAAAGGTTGATTATCAAAGGACACTCAATGTTGATAATTAAGCAATTGCAAAATCTTTGGTGTTACAAAAGCCAAAATTTGTTTGAATGGTTAAAAAAGGTAAGAGTGTCATTGAAACAATTTGATAACACTCAAATATATCATGTACCAAGGAGAAAAAAATAAGGAAGCAGATGCATTAGCAAATGAGCAATTTCATGGTTTCATAGCATCCATGAAGCTGGGAGACAACAAATCTATAGGTCAAGAAGGATTAGAAGATATCATCGAGTTTCTTGAAACTAGAGAAGCACCCAAGCACCTAAACAAGATACAAAGGCATAGATTAGCGAAGAAAGCTTTACAGTAGCAACTCATAGGAGATTATCTCTATGATAAAGGTAAGGACCTTGTCCTCAAAAGGGTCCCCTTATCAGATGAACTAAAGAGCATTCTAGAACCATGCCATGATCATGCATGTGGAGGACACTTCTAACATGAAATAACAATAAGGAAAGTAGTTCAAGCAGGATATACATGGACAACACTCCACAAAGATGTTCAATATTGGTATAAAACATGCAATAAATGTCAAATTATAGGAAATAAGCAGCTTATATATGAACCAAGAACACCAATAATCTCTTCTGGACCATTTGAGAAATGGGGAATCGATGCAATTGGACCCCTACCAAGGACAAGCTCAGGAAAGGAACACATCATTTTGGCACTGGAATAGATGACTAGATGGGCAAAAGCAGCTAGCACAAAAAGGAGAACAACACAGGATATTGGGAAGCTCAATTATGATTTCATACGTTGTAGATTTGGAATACCTTTGGAAATAGTGTCTAATCATGGTCCAAGTTTTAGATCAGATGTTATAAATAATCCATTGAGTAGATTAAACATAAGGCATAGATACTCCATTTTTATTATCCTCAATGTAATGGTCTTATTGAAAAGACCAATGGAATTATTTGTAAAATCATTTGCAAGCAGGTAAAGAAGGATCCTAAGGAATGTCATAAACACCTCATCGAAGCATTGTGGGCATATCACACATCCTACAAGGCATCATTAGGGTTCACTCCATCTCACTTGGTATATGGACAAGAAGCCTTGTTGCCAATAGAAGTAGAAATTCCAAGTCTCAGAGTACTACTAAAGGAAAGTGGACAAAGTGAGCGAGAGGTAATACAAAAGAGGCTTACAGATCTACAAGAGCTGAGTATGAAAAGTGTTGGAGCAGTACAATCAACAATTGGTGATTATATAAAGCCTAGAAGTGAAGAAATGAAGGAAAGATTGAAGATCAATTTCATGAAGTAAAGAGAAGATTCAGATAGCAAAGTTCTTTAAATTATATGTACATTAGTTATGTATATACTTCAATATACTTGAAGTAATGACGAATGAGTACTCATATTAGATAGTGAGAGAGATGAAATATATATGATGAGTAGATGATGAACATTGTATGTATCATCCATCAGATGTATGAAGAATTAACATAAGAAAAAGTTTTCAGAGAATTGCGCATCGATCTTTTCTCTAGTTCTCCTTCTGTGTTTAATCTTATGAGAAATCCTTTTGTACACATCTAAGTCCATAGTTAATCTATATATGGTTAAAGTCTGAGAGTCCAATTGCAAACAGGCTGTGAGAATTTTTTGTATGAACATCTATATGTGAGAAAGTTCTGAGTGTCTTCTGAAACAGGCACAGATTTGATGGTCAAAGAAATGATCAGTTCTCAGTGCACAGTGTAAAGTTTTACACAAATGAGGAGTCAAAATTTAAGTTGGAAGGTAAGCCATCTATGGCTAAAATAATTTGCTTAAACGGGTTCTAGTTTGGGAGAACCATGTCGTAGAAGTTGTAGGTATCAAAGTCGACTCTACAGGGAGAGAGTTTTAGACATAGGTAGATTGTTTGAATCATTTCTCATAATCTACTCAAGCTCTTGAAGTATTTTAACTTGGAGAAGGTGTGCAACCTCTAGGCAACACATTCTACAAAGTTTTATTAGAAACTTTACACATATGATTAATCAATGAGTGATCAATGTGCAGCAGACTTTTCTGAGAAATGACTTTATTCACAGTTAGCTAATTTCTTGATAGTTTGGTGCTTGTCTTCCAAAATTGTTTGGAGTTTAAAGTTATTCTTTATATAGAGGTGGTCTAACATCAAGGATATCTTATTCTTTTGGAGATTAACACTCTCCATCAGTGGTATTAGAGCAGGAAGTATCAAAATTGAGGGAAGAAAGACTCCGACTGCTGCAGACATTCAAATTTCACATCTTGAAGGTTCAAAAGAATAAAGTGTGATAGGAAGATTGAAGGAAGACACATAAAGGTTATCAAAAGGATCAAAAGGAGCAACACTCAAAGCCAAGGTACATTCATTCCTTATAAGGATTAAATATTTGAAACTACAGGTGAAGCAAGGATGGGAGATAGTCTCCAAATTGAAAAGTTGGATAGAGAGAATTATCCAGCTTGGTCTATGAGAATGGAAGCTCATCTTATGAGCAAAGATATGATGGGATACATAACAGGAGAGGAAGAAAAACTAGAGTTTAAAGATCCTAGTGTTCCAAATAGGGAGGAGCTTGCAGATATAAAGATTTGGATGAAGAAGGATGCTCAAGCAAGAAGCATAATCTACATGGCAGTAAGTGATTATTTGCTTCCTCATATCAGAGGACTTGAAAGTGCAAGTGACATTTGGAATGCTTTGGAAGAGCATTTTCAAAATACAACCAAATCAAGGAAAGCTTCATTATGGGAAGAGTTTAATACTTTCAAGAAGAAAGCTTCACAATCAATATCTGATTATGTGACAAAGATGAAAGACATTGCTGATTCTTTAGGTGCAGTTGATGAAGATATTGAAGAAGATAAGTTGGTAAGACAAATTATCACAGGGCTAAGAGGAGATGAGAAGTGGAAGCCTTTTATTTTTTCTACAGAACTTTCATTAGATCATTTCACTCCTGATTTGAATCAATTGTTAGGACATATGCTAACTTTTGAGAATGATATCAAAGGAGATGTTGACAAGAGTGCAGGTCATGCAATGTATTCTAAAGACAAGAAGAAAGCTAGCAAAGGAAAGCAACAATCAGTTGAAGATGAAGGTACTCCAAGTCAAGCAAACTTCCTAAGAGGAAGAGGAAGTGGGAGAAGTAGAGGAAGAGGCAGAAATAAAAAAGATAATCTCAGAGCTTGTTGGATATGTGGTAAGACCAATCATCTATCTCATGATTGTTGGCATAATAATCAAAGCAATGGTAATTTTAATCAGAACTTTAATCAAAGAGGAAGAGGTGGTAGATATCAGAGAGGAAACTTCAGAGGTAGAGGTGGTAAAAATTCTTTTGGAAGAGGTGGAGGAAGAAACTTCCAAAACCAATCCTATAATAACACCTACTACAATTATGCATCAGATCAGAAAGAAGATTCAACTCTTATTATGAATGCAACATGTGAAGCCTCACATGAAGACATGAGAGTATTTTATATTGACTCAGGATGTAGTAAACATCTGAGTGGAAATATTGCTTTGATGACTGATCTAGATCATAAGGCAATCAATCACACAGTTCAAACAGGTGACAATACAAAGCACAAAGTAAAGTCAATTGGTTCAGTTTAAGCCAAAGATGGAAGTACTCTCTTGAGTAAGGTTCTGTATGTTTCTACAATTCCAAAGAACTTGATTGATGTAGGACAAATTGTGGAAAAAGGATATGAGGTAAGGTTCACTAATGATGGAGTTTATGTTGAAGACCCTAGTCAAGGGTATAAACAGATTGTCAGAGGAAAGAAAGAAGAAAGGCTTTTCACATTACAGATACAAGGTAATGTTGGACATGCTGTGTTTACATATGGAGAGCAGAAGGTATCTGAATTGGATCTTTGACATAAAAGACTTGGACATTTTAATGAAAGAGATATCAAAGAAATGGTTAACAATGGTTCAGTGCTTGGATTGCCTAATGTTGCAGGTCAACACATGACATACAGATGTGAAGCATGTCAGTTAGGTAAGGCTCATAAGCAATCATACAATAAGCATGGTTTTATGTATTCAGAAAGACTTGAATTGGTACATACAGATGTGTGGGGTCCTTCAAAGGACTTCAGTATAAATGGTTCAAGATATTATGTCATATATGTTGATGATGCTACCAAGTGGATCACAATCTATGTGATCAAAGATAAGTCAGAAGTGTTTAATACATTTAAACACTATCATGCATATGCAGAAAGAACTACGGGTCAAAAATTGAAGAGGTTAAGGTCGGATGGAGGGGGAGAGTATTTCTTTAATGAGTTCAGTGATTATTTGTGGAATGCAGGTATAAAGAGAGAGGTTACTTGCAGGTACTCTCCTCAACAAAATGGGGTAGAAGAGAGACGAAATAGAACTCTTGTCGAGTTTGCAAGATCCATGATGAAGGAGAAAAATTTTCCAAATTATTTGTGGGCTGAGGCTGTAAACACAGCCACATATTTGGTCAATAGGTTACCATGTAAAGTCTTGTAGGGTATGACACCATATGAAGCTTGGTGGGGTAAGAGACCTACCTTGGATCATTGTAGAATATTTGGTTGCTTGGCATATGCATATGTGCCATCTCAATTAAGACATAAATTGGAACCTAAAGCAGAGAAGTATGTATTTATTGGTTATGATGACAAGAAGATGGGTTATAGGTTGTGGAGTCCATCCACAAAGCAATTCCTTGTGTCTAAGGATGTTACGTTTGATGAGCAAGGTACTTGGTATGCAGGTACACTTAATGTTCATGCAGATGGTGGAGAAATCGTGAATCAAAAGAAAGGTGAATCAAATGTTCAAATATTTGATGAAGATGAGAATAATGAAGTACAGGTTGAAGTTGAAGAAATGCCAAGATTTGATCCAGAATATGATGAACCAGAAACTTCAAGAAGTGGAGAAGTCAGAAGGTCATCTAGGCACAAATGGCAACCTACAAGGTATAGCTATGATACTTCATTCTTGACTACTAAAGATTATGCTTACATGTTAAAAGCAGATGAAGATCCATCCACATATGATGAAGCCAAAGGGAAGAAGAATTGGGAAAAAGCTATGCAGGAGGAATATGATGCATTGATGGAAAATGAGACTTGGGATTTGGTTCCTAAACCAAATAGTCAGAAGATCATTGGAGGTAGATGGGTCTACAAAACAAAAAGGTTTGCAGATGGAAGTATATCCAGGTACAAAGCCAGGCTTGTTGTCAAGGGATATGCACAGACATATGGTGTGGACTATGATGAAACTTATAGTCCTATTGCAAAGATGACAACCATAAGGACACTCATAGCAATTGCTCCTTGCAAAGGTTGGAAATTATCTCAATTAGATGTGAAAAATGCATTTTTGAATGGTTTTATTTCAGATGAAGTCTACATGGAACAGCCAGATGGTTTCAAAGATCAAGTGTATCCAAATTATGTGTGTAAGCTCAAGAGAGCTTTGTATGGGTTGAAGCAGGCCCCAAGGGCATGGAATTATAGGCTTGTAAAGTTCTTAAAGGAACTTGGATTTCAAGCATCAAAGGCAGATAGTAGCTTGCTAGTCAAAGCAAATGAGGATGGCTTTATTTATGTTTGTATTTATATTGATGACATAATACTTACACGAACAGATAATAAAGGTATACACATGATTAAGAAACAGATGGAAAGAGAATTCAAAATCAGTGATTTTGGAAATTTGTCATTCTTTTTGGGAATGGAGATTTTATATACTCAACATGGAGTATATGTAACTCAAGAAAGGTATCTGAAAATTTGTTTACCAAATTTAAAATGGAAGATTGCAGGATAGCACCAACTCCAATGGAAGTGAATCAAAGATTGAGTAGATATGGAGGAGAAGAATTCAAAGATATGAAGCTTTATTAGAGTTTGGTAGGTAGCTTGATTTATGCTACATTAACAAGGCCTGATTTATCATATGCAGTTGGAGTTCTATCTCAATTCATGCATTGCCCTAGAAAGGAACATTGGATTGCACGACAAAGAGTACTTAGTTACATCAAGGGCACACTTAAAGAAGGTTTGTATTATGGATATACTTCAGATACAAGAGTCAAAATATACAGTGATTCAGATTGAGCAGCAACATACAGTTGCTCTATCATCTACAAAAGCAGAATACAAAGGCATGGTAGAAGCTGCAAAGGAAGTAATTTGGTTAAAGACTCTTATTAAGAGTTTTGATATTGTTCAGAGTACTCCTATCATTTGTGGAGACAATATGAGTTCTTTATATTTGGCAGAAAATCCTGTATTCCATGCTAGAACTAAACATATTGAGATTCAGTATCATTTTTTGAGAGAGAAGGTTGTTGATAAAGAAATAGAAGTTATGCATACTCCTACAAAAGATCAACTTGTAGATATGATGACAAAAAGCTTGGATGGACCAAAGTTGCTGAGATTTAAAGATATGGCAGGAATAAAAAGGATGCAGGTAATCACAATTGATGATTGAGGGGGAGCTGTTGGAGCAGTACAATCAACAATTGGTGATTATATAAAGCTTAGAAGTGAAGAAATGAAGGAAAGATTAAAGATCAATTTCATGAAGTAAAGAGAAGATTCAGATAGCAAAGTTCTTTAAATTATATGTACATTAGTTTTCTATATACTTCAATATACTTGAAGTAATGACGAATGAGTACTCATATATATATATATATATATATATATATATATATATATATATATATATATATATATATATATATATATACACACACACACATATATATATATATATATATATATATATATATATATATATATATATATATATATATATATATATATATATATATATATGTACCTGCTCATATTAGATAGTGAGAGATGAAATATAGATGAGTAGATGATGAACATTGTATGTATCATCCATCATATGTATGAAGAATTAAGATAAGAAAAAGTTTTGAGAAAATTGCACGTCGAACTTTTCCCTAGTTCTCCTTCTGTGTATAATCTTATGACAAATCCTTTTGTACACATCTAAGTCCATAGTTAATCTATCTATGGTTAAAGTTTTAGAGTCCATCTGCAAACAGACTATGAGAATTTTGTGTAGGAACATCTATATGTGAGAAAGTTCTGAGTGTCTTCTGAAACAGGCGCAGATTCAATGGTCAAAGAAATGATCAGTTCTCAGGGCACAATGTAAAGTTTTACACAAATGAGGACTCAAAATTTAAGTTGGAAGGTAAGCAATCTATGGCTAAAAGCATTTTCTTAAACGGGTTCTAATTTGGGAGAACCATGTCTTAGAAGTTGCAGGTGTCAAAGTCGACTCTACAGGGAGAGAGTTTTAGACATAGGTAGATTGTTTGAATCATTTCTCATAATCTACTCAAGATTTTGAAGTATTTTAACTTGGAGAAGGTGTGAAACATCTAAAAGACACATTCTACAAAGTTTTATCAGAAACTTTACACAAATGATTAATCAATGAGTGATCAATGTGCAGCAGACTTTTCTGAGAAATGACTTTCTTCACAGTTAGCTAATTTCTTGATAGTTTGGTGCTTGTCTTCCAAAATTGTTTGGAGTTTAAAGTTATTCTTGATATAGAGGTGGTCTAACATCAAGGATAGCTTATTCTTTTGGAGATTAACACTCTCCATCAAAAAGGAACCTTGCAATTGAACATTACATGAACCAAGAAGAGAAAAGGAGAAAAGAATTTAATAGACAACTAAAGGAGAAAGGGTTAACAGAAGGAACTCTTGTTCTAAGATATGATAACCACTTTCATAATAGGCATGACAAAAAGTTCCAACCACGATGGGAGGGACCGTTTTTTATCAAGACAAAGTTCAAGAATGGAAGCTACCAACTTAAGGATCTATGAGGGAAAAGTGCACAAGACCAAGGTCAATGGATGGATGCTGAAGAAGTACTGGAAAACGATAGAAGACATTGATGATCAGCAAGACCAATCAAAGGAGAAGAAAATATCGATGGTGGTATGGAAAGAAGACCCACCTTGGGACATCAACAAACTATTCAAAAGCTAGAGACATAAATGCCTCTAGCCTTAGGATACGGCTAAGTATGAGGGCTATATTTTTTATACCTCCTCTAACACTAATCTAATTCTATATATGTAATATGTTTATTTTATTTCCCTTTGATATGGATATGCATAAAATAAATATGGAAGATAGAAGTCAAGTGGGCCCCACAACTAAAGATATGACTAGCTCTCCCTATAGTAAAAGATAAATGATCAATATAGAACAGAAATACAAAAGAGAGATGGGAAGTCTAGAATATTCAAGTATTTAAACGTTGTCCCACTCTCTTTAGAATGAAACAAAATTTTTTCCAAACGCCGCATAGCCCCACCACACCTTTTTGAATTCTCAACATAGGAAACCTTTTGTTTATGCATATATCTTATATTCTTGGGCCCCAAACTCAAAAGAATGATGCAACAAAGTCAAAATTCGGTGGATTGGACCCCTTTCATGCATTTGGAGGAGAAAATATCATATTTTTGTAATAAAACTCCAAAATATCCAAGAAATATATAGAAACAAGCCAAATATCACTCTATCGTGAGTCTAGAATCTTCTGGATCTTTGTAAAGAATTCTCATCTCATCGGAAATGTAAAATATCTAGAAGCTTCATCTCCAAATATCATCCCTGAATATCTCCCCAAAAGGCCTATAAAAGGACCCCTTGGGTGCCCTCCAAGAGCAACAAGAGTTGTATGGAGGTACACACTGTGGGTGTAGTAGGCGCTCCAAACCTAGGAGAAGGAGTCTACCCTATGTCACTGTATTGATTGAGAGAGCCATGCAAGCTCCTAATTTGTAAGTCCCCCATGTCTTTGTAATATTTTCTATTTCAATCAAGTTCATTTCTCCAATTCGTCCATTTCCATTACCCTTAACCTTTGCTTATTCTAGCCAATACACCCTCTCTTCTTCTCTCATTTCCTACTCCTTCCATCTTCCTTCCATCTTCTCCATCATTCCCAAACCCATTGAAGATCGTGGTACTACCTGGCTCCTCTTTTCATTGAGAATCTCTTTCTTGTGATTGTTTTGAGTTTTGTGTATTGGTACTAAGAGGGCGGTGCGGACAACCCCTACCTTAAGAGTACTTGTGTTGATTGTTCATGTGTTGGTACTAATAAGGCAACATGGGATCACCCCTACCTTAGGAGTACCCTTGTGTTGATTGTGTTTAAGTGTAGTAAGAGGGTGGCATGGACAACCCCCACCCTAAGATTTCCATTGTATTTGTGTGACAAGGCAGCACGGACAACCCCTACCTTGGCAATGCTATGTGTGTTTTCATGTGAATGATTTTGTAGGAGCCTGGTGTCCCTCATCTTCAATTCCATTTTCTTCTTATGCGTTGAGCATCGAGGAAGTGTTAGAGGCAGTTTCCTTCATGCCGCTCTTAGTGTTATGTCTAAATATAGACCTACTACCAAGAGAGTGGAGGAGAGAAAGAAAACTTGCACAAGATAAGAGAAAATCTATCATGGAAGAGCAGACAAGTTATGACTCAGAGAAAGGAAAGTTATGGTATTATAGATTTGAATCAAATGATACAACAACTTTGGAAAATAGCTTCTTGACAAAGCCTTGACCTCCCTACCACCCCGGAGCTATCACAACCTTATTCACATGTGCAGTCTCAATTACACTCTCACTCTCACTCTCACTATCAATCACAAGGAAATAAACATCCACAAGAGAACTGTGAGAATCTCAAAATTTAGAAAAATTTGGCTCTCCCTATGTTGCATGCAAAACTTTCTCAAAAACATGTGTTTATAGTACTAAAGTGCTTTCTTTAGGAGTACCTACCCAAAAATAAAATAAAAGAAATGAAAGGGCATATCCAAATACATTCCTAAGTGTACATGACAAGACCTATGCTTCAAAAACAGTGAGGCGTTATCTTAAGCTTGTGGGACATGAAAATGTTCAACTCTTGGATCTGGAAAATAGTGTAAGAGATGACCTAATTGTAATCTAGATTTCTCTGTCAAATCATCT
This sequence comes from Ceratopteris richardii, assembly GCA_020310875.1. Lineage (NCBI taxonomy): Eukaryota > Viridiplantae > Streptophyta > Polypodiopsida > Polypodiales > Pteridaceae > Ceratopteris > Ceratopteris richardii. The sequence goes on from CM035415.1 coordinate 106,463,519, forward strand.
CCTTGTCATACTCACACACTTACTAGCCTACGAATACATTTGGGATTGAAGAACCATGAAGTTTTGTAACCTCAAATTCTAAAATCCATGAATGTGTACAAGTTTGTAACTTTGATTTTTTTTTACGGTGTCTTTCATGTTTAGAGACGCCGAGATTGTTTTTTACGGTATCTTTATACTCTCATGAATACCATTTCAAAGTCTTCATTCACTCTGATTATTCTTTTTTTGAATGCACATTTTTGTTCTGATCTACGCATACATAGTTGGTAATACCACAAAGAATCCAAGGTTGAAAAATATCATTTGGAGTCTAAAGGTTCACTGAACTTGTTCCACTGCATAGATTGACTTCTCATGCAACTTTTGATAAATCAAGTAGAAATATGTTTGCCTTCTTGTATACATTATGAATACAGGTTTTCAGCCTTAATAATGTGAGTCCCTGCAATAGCAAATTTCTTCGAGATTAAAGATAATTGATAAAGGGAAAGTACTTCTACTCATTGCATAACATTTGCAATAATGCAAATCTTATGTTGGTTGAAATATTGAAAAGTTGGATGTGCATATGACCATATTAGAAAATGCGAATTCTAAAGTCGTGCCATCTTCTCTTGTGCAACCTAATCTTTCTATCCTTTTACCACTTGAATTTAATTAAAATAATTTTGTTTCTAAACATTTACTTCCAAATCTAAGAGTTACACTTGTCAAGCATAAATGCGACTCCTACAACTTTTCTTGAAGCACCCATGTCTGCCAATATTTGGGAACCGGCAGGGATGGATATCATAAAGAATTTGATCTCTAATTCTTTTAGAAGCACAAAACCTATTGGAATGTCAACAATGAGGTAGAATTGGAGGCTATGACTCATGGATCAAGTAATCGGGTTGGAATGATGAAGAGTAGAATGTCATCACAAAATCCAATAGAGAGCTTCTACTACTGCACGAAAGATGGTGATCTTCATATCTTACTAGAATATAACTTTAGGAGCGTCATCCATAAGTGAGAGAGACCATGCGTTTGACTTGTATATGCATTCACGCGTAGCTACAATGCAAAGTCCGCTCGAAAGGACAACACTACTGATGTTGATTGCTAAATATAGGAAAATGAGGAAAAATGTAAACGAGAACAATGTCTTTTGCTATGGACGTGTGTCCGATGGTCATGGAACTAATAGATATGATTGACATACGTTTTGAGTGTGAATGGTAAATATTTAATGGGTACATTCAGTATACATGCTAGGAATAAAAAATGAATAACACTCGAAGGAGGATTACGCTAAAATGTTTTACAAACAAAGTTTATCAAATTGATCGATCTAGATAATACTTTGTTCAAACTAGATCCATATCATATGCATACTTTACATGCATAAAAAAAATGTAATGGTGCATAGACAAGGTCATAGGCATCCGATGATGAGGTTTCTCCTACCAAACACAGACTGAGCTTCAAAAACTCATCATGCAATTAGAATAAAAATTTGTGCAATTGAATGTGCAAATATTGGATGGAAAGATTATGTGTACATACATATCAATCATGCAAACCTTAGATGCAAGATTTAAGGGAAAAAATAGTGCAGAAATAGAAAATTGGGCTTGGATTGCTATTAAAAGCGTGTTAAAAGATATTTTCTTGTCTTCATGTCCTCCATTCCGCTTTTACTTTCACATGACATCCAACTTGAAATACAAGAAAACCATAACTTTCATACTTGTCAATCCTTCAAAAACATGTCTCAATCTAAAAAAACATGGTTAGTCTAATCATCAAATCAAACAACTTTTTACATTCATTTCAAAAACTAATTTAATGATCTTACCTTCCTTGTTGTACTTTCGTGGTCTTCTTCTCCATCTTTGTTCTCCTCATCAGCCGATGGTTCCATCAATGCTTTTAGAAGTTCATAAACTTCTTCGTCTCACCTTTTAAAGAGTTGCACTTGTTTCCTTGCAAAAGGTAGTTTGCCTTTCACATGCACTTTTCCTACTTTCCCATGCACATGAAATAGGTTTTTGAAGTTAAGCATTCATATGCAGGTTTAGGAGGGGTGAACGTTGTAGAGAATGTTATCTCTACTTCTTTTGGAAGGAAGATATCTATTGAAATCTCAACAATAAGATAAAATTGGAGGCTATGTTTCATGGATTAAGTAATCTTGTTGCAATGTTTAGATTAGAAGGGCATCATTTTAGTCAACACATAGCTTCTGCTGATGCACAACAGATGACGATCTTCATATCTTACTAAAAGAAACCTTTAGGAGCAGGATCCCTAAGTGATAGAGACAAAGAGTTTGACTTGCATGTGCATTCACACATAGATGGAGTTCAAAGTCAGTTCTAAAGGACAGTGCTATTGTTGTGGATTGCTATATATACCAATATCAGGAAAAGTGCAGATGACAACAACATATTTTGTTATGCACACGTGCCCGATGGTCATGGAGCTAAGGGATAGTGTGAATGGTGAATATTCAATGAGTAGATTTGGTCTAAGTTTCCATTTTTCCCCCTCATTGAGAGGTCTACTATGACTTCGCCCAGTTTCATTCATCTACCATGATGGCTGTACAAGCGCTGATTGTCGTTATTTTCTAACAAACCATCTTACGCTATGCTATTCTGACCAAGCGACGGCCGTGAATTTCTTTGATTTCTACCCTCAACCGACACTTCTTAGACTCGTGACGCTAACACTTCTGAAATGACCAATAACTATCAACCTTATGTGCTGATTTTTGGGTGAATACATATTTGTATATCAAATTCTATTGAAATCAAATCTTATTATGCATTGTAAAGAGGTTTATGTTTGGTAAAGAGGTTTATGTTTGGTAAAGAGGTTTAACAGAAGAGGGGTTGACACAATTTTACATACAAATGCTCTTTCCTTCACCGTTAACATCAATATCACTCGTAATTTAGATTGCTCTGTCAAATCATCTCCTCTTTGATACTCAGACACAGTCTTGAATAGCCTGCGAATTCATTTCTTGCTCGACAACCATTAATTCTATAACGTCATGGCGCAATACTCAATTTCTAAAAGCTATGAATGCATGCTAGTTGTAACTTTGATTTGTTTTATGGTGTCTTTCATGTTTAGGCAGACCAACATTGTTTTTTATGGCAGCTTTATAATATCATAAATACCATTTCAAACTGTTTGTTCATCGCGATTGTTCTTGTTCTGAACGCACATTTCTATTCTGATCTACTCATATGTAGTTGGTAATACAAAAAAGAATCGAAGGTTGAGAAATATCATTTGGAATCTAAAGGTTCAGTGAACTTGTTGCACTCCATACATTGATTTATTATCTAACTCTTGATGAGTGAAGTAGAAATATTTTTTTCATCTTGTGTATATTATGCATACAGGCTCTTCAACCTTAAAATCGTGAGTCCATGCACTAGACAATTTCTTTTATATTAAAGAGATTTGATTAAGGAAAAGTACTTGTACTTAAATACTTCTACTCATTGCATTACATTTTCATTAAATGAAATGTTATGCTTGTTGAAATATTGAAAAGATGGATGTACATATGACCGTAATGGAGGATGTGAAGCCTAAGTTCATACAATTTCCCTTGTGCAACCCAATCTTTCCATACTTTTACCACCTCAATGTGATGAAAATAATTTTTTTTGCTAATTTTTTACTTCCAAAGCTAAGAGTAACAGCTGCCAAACATAAACGGGACTCCCACAACTTTGCTTGAGGCAACCCATGTGTGCCAATATTTGAGAATGAGCAAGGGTGAATGCCATAGAGATTTTGATCTCTAATTCTTTTGTAAGGATGAAGCCTATTGGCATGTCAACAACGAGGTAGAATCGGAGGCTATGTCTCATGGATTAAGTAACCGGGTTGAGATGATGAAGAATAAAAGGGCATCATGGAAGCCAATAGAGAGTCGTTGCTACTACATGATAGATGGTGATCTTCATATCTTACTTGAAGAAAACTTTAGGAGCAGTAACCATAGGTGAGAGAAACGAAGACTTTGACTTGTATGTGCATTTACACGTAGCTAGAGTGCAAAATCCACTCTAAACGAAAGCGCTACTGATTTTCAGTGCTAATTATACAAATTTGAGGAAAATTTAGATGACAACAACATATTTTGCTATGGATGTGTGCCTAGTGGTCATGGAACTAACAAGTATGATTCACAAGCGCTGTGAGTTTGAATGGTAAATGGTTAGATTCGGTATACATGCTCAAAATAAGAAAGGACGGATGCTACAAGGAGGATCATGCTAAAAATTTTTTGAGTCACTAATATTCAAGAGTTTTTGCATTATAAGAGAGTGCGTTCCGAATTTGTAAATTCCAAAGGCTGATTGCTACAAACAAAGCTCATCAAATTCATAGAGCTAGAAAATTTTGTGTCCAAAGTACCTTTTGTAGGGAAAGGAGTGAAACTCTTTAAAGGGCTAGATGAAGAAGTTTATGAAATTCGAGAACCATTGATGGAACCAGGAGCTATTGATGAGAATGAAGATGAAGACGATGACTAAAAAATTACGAAAAGTGAGGGAAGCTAAGTTTGTTAATTTTTGAAATTAATGTAAAATATATTTGATTTCATGATTTTATTAACCATATATCTTGAGATTGAGACATGTCTCTAAAGGATTGCAGGCACCGAAAAGAATGAAAGTTATGTGTCTTTTTTTGTATTTCAAGTTGGATGTCGTGTGTAGGTAAAAGGGGGTTGAAGGAGCTGAAAATAAGAAAATATCTTTAAACATATTTTTATTACAAATCCAAGCCCAATTTTCAATTTTTATACTATGTTTTCTTTTTAATCTTGCATCTAAAGTATGCATGATTGATGTGTTTGTAGACGTAATCTTTCAACCCAATAGGTGCAAATTCAATTGTACAAATTCGTATTGTAATTGCATGAGGAAGTCTTGAAGCTCAATTTGAGTGCTAGAGGAGAAAAATCATCATCAAATGCCCATTCCCTAGTCTATCACCATTATGTTTTCTAATGCATCTAAACTATGCATATCATAGGGCTCCAATACATGGCCTTTCATAGACACTTTTCTTATTGTTCCATGCATGTTAAGATGTTTTATGAAGCTGATCATTAATATGCAAGATGAGTTTACCTT
>CM035415.1:106473674-106476174 GCA_020310875.1 Ceratopteris richardii
GGAGGATATAGTCAGAACTTTAATTCAAGAGGAAGAGGTGGCACAAACCAAAGAGGTAATTTTAGAGGTAGAGGTAGTAGAGGTTACTTTGAAAGAAATGCAGGTAGAGGATTCCAAAGTCAATCCTACAATAATACCTACTACAATTATGCTTCAGATAAGAAGGAGGATTTAACCTTGATTATGAATGCAACTTATGAAAGGTAAATTGAAGACCAAAGAGTCTTCTACATTGACTCACGGTGTAGCAATCACCTGAGTGGTAATATAGCTTTGATGACTGATTTGGAGAATAAGGTAACTAATCATGTAGTTCAAACAAGTGACAATAAAAAGAAAAATGTGAATTCAATTGGATCATTGAAGGCCAAGGATGGAAGTACTCTCCTAAGTAAGGTCTTGTATGTTCCTACAATTCCAAAGAATGTGATAAGTATAGTGCAAATTGTTGAAAAGGGTTATGAAGTAAGGTTCACTAATGATGGAGTTTTTGTGGAAGACCCAAGCAATGGGTATAAACAAATTGTTTCAGGGAAAAAAGAAGGAAGACTCTTCACATTGAAGATTCAAGGTAATGTCGGTCATGCCTTGTTTACTTATGGAGGACATAAGATCTCTAAGTTAGACCTTTGGCATAAAAGACTTGGACACTTCAATGAAAGAGGTATTAAGAATATGGTTAAAAATGGTTCAGTGCTTGGATTGCCTAATGTTGTAGGTCAGCATATGACATACAGATGTGAGGCATGTCAATTAGTTAAGGCTCGTAAGCAATCATATTCTAAGCATGGTTTCATGTATTCAGAGAAGCTTGAGTTGGTAAACACAGATGTGTGGGTACCATCAAAGGGTTTCAGTATTAATGGATCAAGATACTATGTGATTTATGTTGATGATGCTACCAGGTGTATCACTATATATGTGATCAAAGATAAATCAGAGGTATTCAATACATTCAAACATTATCATATGTATGCAGAAAGAATTACAGTTCAGAAGTTGAAGAGACTAAGGTCAGATGGAGGGGGAGAGTATAAAATTTTCCAAATTATTTGTGGGCTGAGGCTATAAATATAGCTACATACTTGGTTAATAGGTTACCATGTAAAGCTTTGCAAGGTATGACACCATATGAAGCTTGGTGGGGTAAGAGACCTACCTTAGATCATTGCAAAGTATTTGGATGTTTGGCTTATGCATATGTGCCATCTTAGTTAAGGCATAAATTGGAACCTAAAGCTGAAAAGTATGTGTTGATTGGATATGATGATAAGTAGATGGGATATAGGTTGTGGATTCCGTCCACAAAGCAATTCCTTGTATCAAAGGATGTTACATTTGATCAGCAAAGTACTTGGTATAAAGGTACAATCAATTATCATGCATGTGATAAAGAATTTTTGAATCAAAAGAAAGGTAAATTAAAGGTTTAGACATATGATGAAGAAGAGAGCAATGAAGTACAAGTTGAAGTTGAAGAAGTGCCAAGGTTTGATCCAGAATGTGATGAACCAGAAGCTTCAAGAAGTGGAGAACTCAGAACGTCATCAAGACACAAATGGCAACCTACAAGGTATACTTATGATACTTCTTTTCTGACTACTAAAGATTATGATTACATGGTGAAAGCAGATGAAGACCCTTCTACATATGAAGAGGTAAAAGGTAAGGAAAATTGATAGAAAGCTATGTAGGAAGAGTATAATGCTTTGATGGAGAATGAGACATGGGATTTGGTTCCTAAACCAAATAGTCAGAAGATCATTGGATGCAAATGGGTCTACAAGACAAAGAGGTATGCAGATGGAAGTGTGTCTAGGTATAAAGCTAGACTTGTTGAGAAAGGATATGCTCACACATATGGTATAGATTATGATGAGACCTATAGTTCTCTGGAAAAGATGACAACTATCAAGACACTCATAGCCATTGCTGAATGTAAAGGTTGGAGATTATATCAATTAGATGTGAAGAATGCTTTTCTTAATGGTTATATTTCAGATGATGTTTTCATGGAGCAACCACAAGGGTTCAAAGATAAAAGGTATTCAGAATATGTATGCAAGCTCAAGAGAGCTTTGTATGATTTGAAGCAGGCCCTAAGGGCATGGAATTATAGACGTGAAGTTCTTGAAGGAACTTGGTTTCCAAGTATCTAAAGTTGATAATAGCTTGGTTGTCAAAGCAAGTGACGATGTGTTCATTTATATGTGCATATATGTTGATGATATAATCACTACAGGTACAGATGAGAAGGGTATACAAAGCCTCAAGAAACAAATGGAGTAAGAGTTCAAGATTAGTGACTTGCGAGACTTGTCATATTTCTTGGGCATGGAGATATCATATACTCAACATGGACTGTATGTGATTCAAGAAAGGTATTTGAAGAACTTATTGATCAAATTTGAAATGGAAGATTGCAAGGTAGCACCTACTCCAATGGAGGTGAATCACAAATTGAGCAGATATGGAGGAGAAGAATTCAAGGATATGAAGC
>CM035415.1:106481174-106491174 GCA_020310875.1 Ceratopteris richardii
CCTTCATGCTTCATGACTTGGTCTTTTCTTCAGTCCTTGACTTCAAGTCTTCACCCACAACTTCAATTGTTGATTGCCTTGCACCAATAGCTCCCCCTCAATCATCAATTGAGGTTTTATCTATCTTTTTTATGCCTGCCATGTCTTTGAATCTCTGTAGCTTTGGTCCATTCAAGCTTTTGGTTAGCATATTAGCTATCTGATCTTTTGTTGAAGTAAGTATGACTTCAATCTCTTTATCCATCACCTTCTCTCTTAGAAAGTGATATTGAATCTCAATGTGTAATTTGGTCCTGGCATGAAAAACAGGATTAGTAGCTAGATACAATGAACTCATGTTATCTCCATGAATAGTGGGTGTACTCTGAATGATATCAAAACTCTTCGTCAGAATCTTAAGCCATATCACTTCCTTTGCAACTTCAACCATACCTTTGTACTCTGCTTCTGTAGATGACAAAGAAACTATGTGTTGCTTCTTTGAACACCAAGAAATTAACTTATCTCCCACATAACACAAGTATCCATAAGTTGATCTCCTATCATCAAGATTACCTGCCCAATCTGCATCACTATATATCTTGATGTTTGTATCTGATGTAAAGCCATAATACAAACCCTCTTTGAGTGTACCCTTAATGTACCTCAACACTCTTTGTCCTACAATCCAATGTTCTTTCCTAGGACAATGCATAAATTGAGACAAAACTCCAACTGCATATGACAAGTCAGGTCTAGTTAAAGTAGCATAAATCAAATTACCAACCAAACTTTGATAAAGCTTCATATCTTTGAACTCTTCTCCTCCATATCTGCTTAACTTGTGATTCACCTCCCTTGGAGTAGGTGCTACCCTGCAATCATCCATTTTAAACTTGATCAACAAGTTCTTCAAATACCTTTCTTGAGTTACATACACTCCATGTTGAGTGTATGAGATCTCCATGCCCAAAAAATATGACAAGTCTCCCAAATCACTGATCTTGAATTCTTTCTCCATTTTATTCTTTAGGCTTTGAATGCCTTTCTCATCTGTACCTGTAAGAATTATATCATCAACATATATACACATGTAAATGAATCCATCATCACTTGCTTTGACAAGCAAGCTACAATCTGCCTTTGATACTTGAAATCCAAGTTCTTTCAAGAAATTCACAAGTCTATAATTCCATGCCCTTGGGGCCTTCTTCAAGCCATACAAAGCTCTCTTGAGCTTGCACACATGATCTGGATACCTTTCATCTCTGAATCCTTGTGGTTGCTCCATGAAAACATCATCTGAAATATAACCATTTACAAAAGCATTCTTCACATCTAGTTGACATAACTTCCAACCTTTACATGCAGCAATAGCTATGAGTGTCCTGATGGTTGTCATCTTTGCCACAAGACTATAGGGCTCATCATAATCTATACCATATGTCTAAGAAAAACCCTTCACAACAAGTATAGCTTTATACTCAAACACACTTCCATCTGCAAACCTCTTTGTCTTGTAGACCCATTTACATCCAATGATCTTCTGACTATTTGGTTTAGGAACCAAATCACCAAGTGTCATTCTCCATCAATGCATCATACTCTTCCTGCATAGCTTTCTCCCATTTTTCCTTACCTTTTTCCTCTTCATATGTAGAAGAGTCTTCGTTTGCCTTTATCATATAAGCATAATCTTTGGTAGCCAAAAAAGAAGTGTCATAGCTATATCTTGTACGTTGCCATTTGTGTCTTGATGACCTTCTAAGTTCTCCACTTCTTGAGGTTTCTGGCTCATCACACTCTGGATCAAATCTTGGCACTTCTTCAACTTCAACCTATACTTCATTGTTCTCCTCTTCATCAAATATCTGAACCTTTGATTTACCTTTCTTCTGCATACCAAGTACCTTGCTCATCAAATGTAACATCCTTAGACACTAGGAATTGTTTTGTGGATGGACTCCACAACCTATGTCCCATCTGTTTGTCATCATAACCAATGAATACATACTTCTCAGCTTTAGGTTCCAATTTATGCCTCAATTGTGATGGCACATATGCATATGCCAAACATCCAAACACTTTGCAATGATCTAGAGTAGGTCTCTTACCGCACCATGCCTCATATGGTGTCATACCCTGCAAAGCTTTACATGGTAACCTATTAACCAAATAAGTAGCTGTATTTATAGCCTCAGCCCACAAATAATTTGGCCAATTTTTCTCCTTCATCATGGATCTTGCAAACTGAACAAGAGTTCTATTCCTCCTTTCTGCTACACCATTTTGTTGAGGAGAGTACCTACAAGTAATTTCCCTTTTTATACCTGCATTCCATAAGTAATCATTGAACTCATTAGAGAAATACTCTCCCCCTCCATCCGACTATAGTCTCTTCAACTTATGACCTGTAATTCGCTCTGCATACACATGATAATGTTTGAATGTATTGAATACCTCTGACTTATCTTTGATCACATAGATATTGATCCAACTGGTAGCATCATCAACATAAATCACATAAAACCTTGAGCCATTGATATTTAAATCCTTTGATGGTCCCCACACATCTGTGTGTACCAATTCAAGCTTCTCTGAATACATAAAACCATGCTTGGAATAAGATTGCTTATGAGCCTTACCTAACTGACATGCCTCACATCTCTATGTCATATGTTGACCTGCAACATTAGGCAATCCAAGCACTGAACCATTATTAACCATATCTTTGATACCTCTTTCATTAAAATGTCCAAGCTTTGTGCCAAATATCTAACTCGGAGATCTTATATCCTCCATAAGTGAACAAGGCATGACCAACATTACCTTGGATCTTCAATGTGAATAATCTTCCTTCTTTCTCCCCTGAAACAATTTGTTTATACCCATTGCTAGGGTCTTCCACAAACACTCCTTCATTAGTGAACCTGACTTCATAACTTTTTTCAACAATTTGGCCTACACTTATCAGATTCTTAGGAATTGTAGGAACATCCAAAACCTTACTCAAGAGAGTACTACCATCCTTGGCCTTCACTGATCCAATTGACTTCACATTATGCTTTGTATTATCACGTGTTTGAACTACATGATTAGTTATCTTATTCTCCAAATCAGTCATCAAAGCTATGTTACCACTCAGGTGATTGCTACACCCCAAGTCAATGTAGAAGACTCTTTGGTCTTCACTTTGCCTTTCACAAGTTGCATTCATTATCAATGTTGAATCCTCCTTCTGATCTGAAGCATAATTGTAGTAGGTATTCTTGTATTGTTGACTTTAGAATCCTCTACCTGCATTTCTTCCAAAGTAACCTCTACTACCTCTACCTCTGAAATTACCTCTTTGATTCTTGCCACCTCTTCCTCTTGAATTAAAATTTTGATTATATCCACCATTACTCTGAGTGTTATGCCAACAATCATTAGCTAAGTGATTTGTCTTACCACAAATCCAGCAAGCTTTAACTCCATCTTTATTACTCTTGCCTCTTCCTCTACCTTTGCCACCTCCTCTTCCTCTTAGGAAGTTGGCTTGGCTAGTTGTACATCTTCATTTGCTTGTTGCTTCCCTTTGATATTCTTCTTCTTATCCTTTGAATACATTGCTTGACCTGCACTCTTATCACTTTCACCTTTGACATCCTGCTCAAATGTTAGCATATGTCCTAGCAACTGATTTAAATCAGGAGTGAAATGATCAAGTGATAATTCAGTAGAAAAAATGAATGGTTTCCATTTGTCATCACCTCTCAAACCTGTGAGGATTTGCCTTACCAATTTATCCTCCTCAATGTCTTCATCAACTACTCCTAATGCATCTACAATGTCCTTCATCCTTGTTACATAAACTGAGATGGATTGAGAGGCCTTCTTCTTGAATGTGGTAAATTCTGCCCACAAGGATGCCTTCCTTGACTTTGTGGTGTTTTGAAAATGCTCCTCCAAACAATTCCATATATCACTTGCACTTTCAAGAACTCTAATGTGAGGTAGCAAGTAATCATTAACTGCCATGTAAATAATGCTCCTAGCTTAAACATCTGTCTTCATCCAAGTCTTCAAATCTGATAATTCTTCCCTATTTGGAATACTAGGATCTCTGAACTGAGGCTTTTCTTCTTCATCTGTGATGTATCCTATCAGATCTTTGCTCATAAGGTGAGCTTCCATCCTCATTGACCATGCTGGATAGTTCTCTCTATCCAACTTCTCTATTTGAAGAGAGTCTCCCATCCTTTCTTCACATGTGCATTGAATTCTTCAAAATTTATGAGTAATAGATGTCCCTTTACTTTGAATGATACTCCTTTTGTATTCCTTGATGTCGTTTGGCCTCCTTCGCAAGCTTTTCTCTCAAGCTTTCACCTTCTGAATCTTTAATTGTTGAATTCTTTATGTCTATCACAGTCGAGATCCTCCTTTCTTCAATTTTGATTCTTCCTGCTTTGATACCATTGATGGAGAGTATTAATCTCCAAAAGAACAAGCTACTCTTGAATTTAGAACACCTCTATATCAAGAGTAACTCCAAACCTTTACCAATTGTTTGGGGATTCTTGGACGAGAAGGAGTTTGAGGGTTTGTAGCAGAAAAAGAAAAGAATAAAAGAGGAAATAACCTTGAAAACTTCTGCAGAAGCAGGCCTTGAAATCTTGAGTTTTGATTACAGTAAAACAATTACAATGTCTAAACACAATCCAAGTCAATACTTCGAGACACAACTACAGAGAATGCTCAATTACAAAAGACCAATTATCTCAAAGTCTTCTGGCGGCCGGCCTCTTCTGTATCAGCCCTCCTCTTGCTCACGCTTATCCTTGTGCACACCTTGCACTAAGCTTCCACCAAGCTGAGGAATGAAGACCTTCGTGGCCCCTTCACAGCAAGAGACCTTGTGATCCTTGGGGTCTAGCTTCGCACTCCCAACCCTCCTCCTTTTCCACTCTTCTTGCACTCTTCACTTCCACCTCTCTGTGTTGTCTCACTGGTGACTCTTCACTTCTCTTTCTTGCTTCTTCCTCGACTCCTCTCTGCTTCTCTCCCTCTTTGTAGAATAGCCTTTGCTTCCCTTCTTGAAGTGTGTTGGTCACGTACGCTCCTAACTACACTAGACTCTTGGCCTTCCTTTGATGTCCCCAAGATTGTCTTGTTAGGAGGCGGCCAACAACTCACTACTTTGTCTTGTAGTGACTTTAGACCAAAACAAAAAATTTGATTGGGCGGCCATATTTCCACATGTGCGTACACAGCCGCTTCACATGCCTTTATTTTTTCCTTTTAATTCGTCACTTTTGCCCCAAGGAGGGGTTCACCTGGACCTTTCCGATTACTTTGCACACCCTTTGACCTTAAGGGAATTAGAAAAAATACTTCTGCAATACCTCTTGTCTCTGAACAATCAAAAGTTACCCTTTATATGGACAATTGAAGGTGCACTACCTGTGCACTTTGACCCTTGAATTTTAACACTTCATTCTTGCTTATGCATAACTGTGACCTTGACTTTGCTGGTTTCAACCGGCCAGGGCTCAACAGATGCCCACCACCTAATGTGCTCTCCGTCCCGGAGAGATAGCAGCAACACGATACAAGAAGAACAGAGTGGAACAGCAACTCAAGAACAGAGTGGAACAACAGAAGAAACATAGAGGGAACGTAGGCATGAAAATAGATAAGGATTGATATTATTGATTAAGGAAGAAAACCCGATAAAACACGATACAAATATTTATTATCCTTGATGAGACAAAATCAGAAGGATGAGAGTTTTATTTGCAAATCTATAAGGGAAACTGAAACCGATAGCAATTTATTGAGAAGTTGGCTTGCAAATTATTGAGAAGGTGGATTGAGGCCCGCAACGGGGGGTTGTGGAGAGGAGGGCAGAGGAGCAGAAGCTTGCTCAATCATATGCTGGAGAGAACTAAGGCACTGCCTAAGGTGGTCCCGTTCGCGTTTGATACGACGGCACGCAGCATTATCACAGAGCCCTAGTAGAACGATTTTGAATATCTGATAAGGCCTTCAACGCAGAATTGGCGATATCTCGATAATGATCCCGCTCTTGTTTGAGTAAATGAGCCATTTCATTGAGCGATTGCCATTGAGAAGTGGCCATGCGGTTGATGGTGTTGATGGTAGAGATATACTGCTGCTGAACAGAAGCTGCGGCCGAGACAGAATCCAATGATACTTGGGAGGCGTGAGCACTACCAAGAGCAACTGCACTTGCGTCGCGGAGCAATTGTAAAAAGGAAGGGGCAGAAGGGAGGTCACTTGGCGGAGTAGGGGCGACAGGCGGAATGGGAGGATGAGTGGGAGCGGTAGAGTGTGAGGGATGTGAAGGAATGTTCGAGGGAAGGGGTTGGCTGAGGGGAACATCAATGAGAGGGGGCGAATTGGAAACCGGTGGACGAGGGGTTGTACAGGTGGGGTTGTGGGGGTTGAGCTGCGTTTGAACTAGCGGCCTGAAAGCTAAGGAGGGAGAAGGTTTAGGAACAAGGATAGGGGTAGGAATTGTCGCAGCAATGGTAGAAGCGGGCGGAGGAAGGGAAGTGATATCCGAGTGGGCGGAGGTCAGTGTGGAAGCGAAAGCTGAGTCAATTGAGATTGGAGGGGAGGTAGGAGATTGTGAGATGAAAGGTAGCCCGGAATGGTTAGGCGGGTGGCTAACAGGGTTGTGAGGAAGAATAGCGAGATTATTTGCAGATTGCGCTGGTATTTGATAGATCCAAACAAGGAATGGTGCAGAATATATGGAAAATGTATGAGAGCCCCGAGTGATAGCTTCACGAAGGCGTCGAGATCGTAAAGTTAAGGAACTATAGATGAGGGCGTCGTAAGGGTATGGTCGACTATTAAGGAAGCAAAAAAGGGGATCCGCAATTCGAATATCAGACCATGGGAGTGAAGCTGTGGGACTACGAAGCAAAAAGAAAAAAATAAATGAATTAAGGATGGATATCATGCGGATGGAAAAACGGGCATTATTTTCAAAGCGATCTCTACAAAAGGCAATGGTGGTAGAGGCTGACACTCCAGAATATAAGAAAGGAGGACTACTGAAGTGGATTAGAGAGGAGCCAATACTAGCAGCAAGATCTGAGATGGAGAGAGTTCCTGTGCGAAAAGTAGGAAAGAGACGGAGAGTTTCATAGACCTCAGTATAATTTGAGGGATCATTGAAGAAAACGTTAGCCAAGCCCCAGAGACCTGCCTGCTGAAGATTTTCGACAGAAAATAGATGACAAAGTTCAATGGTTGGGAGGGATAAATGAATACCAATCTGCAGATCTAAATCAGGGGGAAGAGAAAGGCGCATATGATCTCCTGAAGGCGAGTTTAAGGAAAGAGAAGCAGACGGGTAAGGAGAAGGAGGGCGAGGGAGGGAAGGTTGAGAATATATGTCGATGGACTCAGATTGAATTGAATAAGTAGGAATATGAAGAGTGGCAGGAGGAAGAGGTGAAGGCGATGCATTTGGTGGGTTAATGGGTGCGGGCACGGTCGGGATCGGAGAGATGGGGCTTGGAAGCTGAGCAGGCGTGCTTTCCGAATTATCTTCCAGCGCGGTGGGATCGGCCATCGAGGGTATGGATTCAAATTTAGTGTTGTATCTGGCGAAGAACTTAATGGTGCTGAACCTGATGTTCTTGAATTCCTTGGAGGGGGAGCGGTTGAAGTGGAGGGTGTGGCAGAAGGGGTAGGGGGTGGGGGGTTCGGCTGGAGAGATGAAGGGGAAGGTTGAGGGGGATAGCGCGGGGGTGGGGTAAATATGGAGGGGAAGGGTTCGACGGGATGAGATGGAGGGGACGGGAGAGGGGGAGGGCGGTGCTTTTGCGGGGTGAGATGGAGGGGAAGGGGGAGGGGGTAGGCGGGGGGAGATGGAGGGGGAGGGAGAGGGGGTTGGCGGGGGGAGATGGAGGGGGAGGGAGAGGGAACTGCTGGCGGAGGGGGGTGGAGGGAGTGTGTGCGGGGGGAGATGGAGGGGAAGGGAGAGGGTGGAGGGGGTGTGTGCGGGGGGAGATGGAGGGGGAGGGGGTTGGCGGGGGGAGATGGAGGGGGAGGGAGAGGGCGCTGCAGGCGGAGGGGGGTGGAGGGAGTGTGTGCGGGGGGAGATGGAGGGGGAGGGAGAGGGTGCTGCTGGCGGAGGGGGGGGGGAGGGAGTGTGTGCGGGGGGAGATGGAGGGGGAGGGAGAGGGTGGAGGGGGTGTGTGCGGGGGGAGATTGAGGGGGAGGGGGAGGGGGTTGGCGGGGGGAGATGGAGGGGGTTGGCGGGGGGAGATGGAGGGGGTTGGCAGGCGGAGATGGAGGGGGAGGGAGAGGGCGCTGCTAGCGGAGGGGGGGTGGAGGGAGTGTGTGCGCGGGGAGATGGAGGGGGAGGGAGAGGGTGCTGTTGGCGGAGGGGGGGGGGAGGGAGTGTGTGCGGGGGGATATGGAGGGGGAGGGAGAGGGTGGAGGGGGTGTGTGCGGGGGGAAATGGAGGGGGAGTGAGAGGGCGCTGCTGGCAGAGGGGGGTGGAGGGAGTGTGTGCGGGGGGAGATGGAGGGGGAGTGAGAGGGCGCTGCTGGCGGAGGGGGGTGGAGGGAGTGTGTGCAGGGGGAGATGGAGGGGGAGGGAGAGGGTGGAGGGGGTGTGTGCGGGGGGAGATGGAGGGGGACGGGGAGGGGGTTGGCGGGGGGAGATGGAGGGGGAGGGAGAGGGCGTTGCTGGCGGAGGGGGGAGGAGGGAGTGTGTGCGGGGGGAGATGAGGGGGAGGGAGAGGGTGGAGGGGGTGTGTGCGGGGGAAAATGGAGGGGGAGGGAGAGGGTGCTACTGGCGGAGGGGGGGGGAGGGAGTGTGTGCGGGGGGAGATAAACGGGGAGGGAGAGGGTGGAGGGGGTGTGTGCGGGGGGAGATGGAGGGGGAGGGGGAGGGGGTTGGCGGGGGGAGATGGAGGGGGAGGGAGAGGGCGCTGCTGGCAGAGGGGGGTGGAGGGAGTGTGTGCGGGGGGAGATGGAGGGGGAGGGAGAGGGTGGAGGGAGTGTGTGCGGGGGGAGATGGAGGGGGAGGGAGAGGGTGGAGGGGGTGTGTGCGGGGGGAGATGGAGGGGGAGGGGGAGGGGGTTGGCAGGGGGAGATGGAGGGGGAGGGAGAGGGCACTGCTGGCGGAGGGGGGTGGAGGGAGTGTCTGCGGGGGGAGATGGAGGGGGAGGGAGAGGGTGGAGGGGGTGTGTGTGGGGGGAGATGGAGGGGGAGGGGGTTGGCGGGGGGAGATGGAGGGGGAGGGAGAGGGCGCTGCTGGCGGAGAGGGGTGGAGGGAGTGTGTGCGGGGGGAGATGGAGGGGGAGGGAGAGGGTGGAGGGGGTGTGTGCGGGAGGAGATGGAGGGGGAGGGGGAGGGGGTTGGCGGGGGGAGATTGAGGGGGAGGGAGAGGGCGCTGCTGGCGGAGGGGGGTGGAGGGAGTGTGTGCGGGGGGAGATGGAGGGGGAGATGGAGGGGGAGGGAGAGGGTGGAGGGGGTGTGTGCGGGGGGAGATGGAGGGGGAGGGGGAGGGGGTTGGCGGGGGGAGATGGAGGGGCAGGGAGAGGGTGCTACTGGCGGAGGGGGGGGGGAGGGAGTGTCTGGGGGGGGAGATGGAGGGGGAGGGAGAGGGTGGAGGGGGTGTGTGCGGGGGGAGATGGAGGGGGAGGGGGAGGGGGTTGGCGGGGGGAGATGGAGGGGGAGGGAGAGGGTGCTGCTGGCGGAGGGGGGTGGAGGGAGTGTGTGCGTCGGGAGATGGAGGGGGAGGGAGAGGGTGGAGGGAGTGTGTGCGGGGGGAGATGGAGGGGGAGGGAGAGGGTGGAGGGGGTGTGTGCGGGGGGAGATGGAGGGGGAGGGGGTGGGAGTTGGCGGGGGGAGATGGAGGGGGAGGGAGAGGGTGGAGGGGGTTTGTCAAATTTGTTTGGGGATTCTTGGACGAGAAGGAGTTTGAGGGTTTGTAGGAGAAAAAGAAAAGAATAAAAGAGGAAATAACCTTGAAAACTTCTGCAGAAGCA